>PVJI01005102.1:0-100376 GCA_004026765.1 Micronycteris hirsuta | reverse complement strand
AAAAAATACACTACTTTTGTTGTTGTTATTTTAGGATACAGACTTTTTTTCTTATTCGAGGGTCATTATTAAAATTTGCTCTTCAAAATCCCTGTAATTTCTTTTTTAGGGTCTGCGATGCATTTAAAATCAGAGAACTATAGCATTATAAATTGGGTTTGGGGGCCAATGCTGGAATTCGGTCACTTGGCCTTTCCAAGTTTGGAAAGAAAGCTCACTGTTTGTCGTGTCTCCCCGAGCTCTTTCAAAGTTGCTGACACCCCCCCGGGTGCTTTTATGTGAGGATCTCCCCTTGCAAGTAACCAAGGCCCCCCGCGCCAGTCTAAACAAGAGAGACTTTAAGTGAAGGATGTAGGGTGTCTCTTGGTCGCCAAAGGCAGAAATGCTGCCAGCCCTGGGGAAGGTCTCAGCAACTGGACCTCAATGGCTGTCCTGAAGCCAGGCTGCCACTGTGGGCACCTTGAGGCCGGCAGAGGAAGGGGGTGGGCACCGAAGGAAATGGGGGCGCCCCTCTGAGCAGGCGCAGCCGGTGCGTTTTCTGTGATCTCGCGTTGTTCAGGTGTCTCCCTTGGTCGGGAGTGCAAACGCCCCTCCTGTACGGGCGGTGTACAGTCTCCTGGGCCGCTGCAGAAGGCAGGCAGGGGTCCGAATTCCCGTTCTGTCCTTTACCAGCTCCATGGCCGTGGGGGATCCTGCTGCGTGGAAAGGTGAAATAAAGAAGTGGCGAGGGTGCTAGAAACCGTGTCCAAGCTCTGCCTGGCAGAGGAGGCCTCAGCGTGGATGGATGGTCACTCTCCTCTCAGTTTTGGGTCTCCCTCTGCTTCTGCATTAAAATCTTCTACCATCGGGGTGACGGGTACACAGACGTTCCCCTCTGGACAGCTTCCAGGGAAGGAACGCCAGGGCAGGGCTGCGTCTGCGGACCAGCGAGCTACTGTGCTTGCCACCAGTTCTTCTTCAGACGGAGGGACAGGGGAGGCAGTAGTGACTGTCCTCGGAAGCCACCCTGTGCGCTGGGCCAGCTGGTCCTCAGACCTAGCCGGTGCCACTGTCATGATGCAACCGGGGGGTTCCGCCGGTACCTCTCCCCGTGTCCTTCCTCAGGGGTGGCTTTTAACTGCGGCGATGGGCTCCTTCTTCTCTGTTTCAGCCCCAGGGGTGGGAGCCACAGCCTGTGTGCCTGTAACACTTGATGGAGGGAGGGGAACCGTGCCTGCCGCCTCAAAATATGTCTCTTTGGGCTATTGATTACTTTAAACTGGTAGCTTTTTAAAATCCTCACCTGAGGACATTTTTTTCATTGCTTTTTAGAGAGAGAAGGAGGAGGACAGAGAAACACCAATTGGTTGTCTCCTGTATGCCCCCGGATCCAGGAATCAAATCCTCCACCCTTCGATTATGGGACGACGCTCCAGCCAACTGAGCCACACCAGCCAGGGCTAAAGTGGTAATTTGTAAGACACAAAAGACTCAGGACAAATCTTGGGCTTTTCCCCAACTGACTAAGAGAATTCAGCGAGGGCACCTGCGGCTGGAACCGCTCCCAGCCAACTGCAAGGTGAAGGGAGAGCAAGCCGGGGAAACACTGCCACCCAGTGGTGGGAGGCAGACTTTCAAAGCCGCGGATAACTGCTTTCCACCGGGGAAGGGCCCACATCCCTTCACACAGGGGGAAGGAGAGGAGAGGTGGGCGCCTGTGTGGTCAGGATCCTACCATCTGCCATCAGACAGACAGATGCAGGCAGGAGGGTCAGAACATACTGCAGGGTCTGCTTGCTTAACAACATCCCAGAAGGAAGGGCTTCGAATGAAGCCTGGGGTGCACGTGCCTTCCTTCCCAGGGGCCAAGCAGAGCCTCCCCCCCCCACCCCCTGCCCCAGTCTTGGGTTTCAGACCATGTTGATGCAAACTCGCTGTCGGGTTTATGGGATCCCCAGGAGCCGGTAGATGGGGGCGGGGGGGGGCTGTGGTGGAATTGGGGACTCACAGCTGTCTTTCCAAGACCCCCCGGGGTGGGGGCTGGGGAGCACCAACCCCTCCCTGGTCTTGGAAGAACCCACGGCGCCGCGCCTGCAGGTGCAGACACAGGGAGGACGGGTTCTGAAGCAGGATGTGCAAACTCCCGGGTGGTGTATTCATGCTCAGGGGCACGGCCACCCTGCGCATCTGCAGCGGGTCTCACGTCACCCCGAGTGTGGGGGTGTGGGGGGAGGGGGCTCCGGTGACGGCGCAGCGATGGCCGGGGAACACACGGTCTGGGCTGTGGTGTGCGGCAGTGGACAGATGCTTGGGGCCCCGCTTCAGTTACGCAGGGCGTGCACACACCGAGATGTGGAGTCGCTGGGTCACATGGTAATTCTGTGCTTGCTTTTTTTGAGGAATCACCAAACTGTTCTTCATACATGTTCTTTTTCCTCTTTTTTTAAAGCAAATCAACATTGTTTGACTGATGTAACAGAAAAGTTTGGCGACAGCATGGATGGACCCAGAGAACATCATGCTGAGTGAAGTAAGCCAGTCAGAGCGAGACAAATACCATATGACCTCACTCCTATGTGGAATCTAGTGAACGCACTGAACTAACCGGGAATGGGGACAGACTCATGGGTGGAGAGCAGGATCATAGCTAGTGGGGGGACTGAGCAAAAAGGAAAAAGGACTCATGGACATGGACAGCAGTGTGGTGATTGCTGGGGACCAAATGGTAATAAAAAATACAGTAAAGATTTCAAAATAAAAGTCAAGAAGATAGAACTAAAACAAAGTTTGGGATGGGGCCCACATGGGGTTCATGGGGTGCCCCTGTGCTTGGTCTCCCACCGTCTCTCACCCCTGGCCACCTCTAACTGCCCATATTTTCCGGCTCCACAGGACGGCGAGAGGGCGGCATGCTCCCACAAGTCCTACAGAAGAGAAAACTCCCTCCTGCATTGGACGCCGACTCTCCCTCCGTCTCAAGGTCCCCCCCCCACCCGCCCGGCTCATTCCCACGGGGCGGCCAGGACTCTGGATCCCCTTTGCCTGGACTCACCTCCAAGGAACGCTGGCGGGGGGCCAGCCCTGGATATCCAGAAGATTCTGAGTCCCCTTATCTGTGCAGAGTGGAGGCACGGCAGCCAGACTGAGACAGATGGCTAGGTCAGAAATTCCACGGGCTGTCCCCCACCCCAGATCAGGGCCTTAGGGCCCCAGGGGCTAGGGCTTTTGGTAGTGAGCCAAAGCTTTAAATTCCTGGAGGTTGATCACCTGCCAAAAACCTCTTTACCGGTGAACGTGCAGAAGAAAGGGCTTACACCCTTGGACATGTGATCCGCTCTCCTAATGAGCCAGCGGCGTTTAAAAAGGCTTGTGAAAGGACAGCAGCCTTGTTGGAGAAAACAGGAGCCCAGGGACCCTGGGGAGGGATCAAGTGATGGATCCATTCTAAAGCTTCCTGTAGCGTGAATGCACTTCGCAAGCGAGCTCTGGAAGAAAGCAAGGCTCCCTGAAACCGGACCGCTGCCGGCTCGGGCAGGATTAAAGGGCAGGGCAAGGCCTGTTAAAGAGCCTGCGGGGCGCTGTGGAAATTTCACGGGTGGGGGCGAGTGGCCGCTGCAGGGGTTTGGGAAAGAGGCCACTGATTTGTTGAGGACACAGGTCAGCAGAAAAATCCAGGGTGGGCAAATCAAGTTCTGGAGGGTTAGCAACTTGGAAATCCGAATTGCTAAACCTCTCAAAAAAATTAAATACTATCTTTGAATGGGCAGAGATAATTGTATAATTTATTAAATAAATAATTTGCTATTTAATATTAAAATTTTTAATATAATAAATGGAGGGCGCAAGACTCAGCCATCCAGGCAGGACCGAAAGGTACTCGCAGAGATGAAGCTCCCACCCCAGCCCCACCCTCAGTAACCGGACACGGTGATTTTTCCTGCCTTCAGCCACCAGACAGCACCGGCTCCCCCGGGGTGGGGGGCTCCCCCCGCACGACCCACTGCCTTTCTTAGAATGTGGGAAAGGAAAGGCAAGGAGGCAGAGCCATGAAAACAACATTCCTTTCCATCTCGGCCAGGAGGCGGCCCCTTTAATCCAGGCTCCTATCCCCCCAGGGGGCAGAGCCTCAGGCAAAGGGGGGTGAGGCCCGGACCCAGGTGACTGTCACACAATTGCTTTGCTTCTACATTTGCCAGAAGCTGAACAAGTTGGGAAGGAGTTGAACTTTGGGAGGGTGGAAACCTTCGGTCTAAATTTTTTTAAAGTGTCAAAATAGAGCCACGCCCGCCCCCATCCAATCCTCCCCAAATCCAGGGAACGGGCTAACCAACAGCCTGTCATCAATGCCAATACCTATTAGCAAAAAACACATGTTTTTTTAGACGTGTGCTTCCAATATCCCACTACAGTAACTATATTAATAAATGTTAACCACGAATTTACATTTGTGCATACTTTAATCATAAATTTTATGTATTAGTAAGAGAATGTCACACTCCTAAAAAATACACAAGAAATATGAGTGTTGATACCAAAAAATGTCTCAAAACTCATGTGTATTTACTTCCTCCACCCAGAGGTGGGGAGGGCTGACCCCAGCAGGAAGCTCCAGACCTTGGGGACTAAGGGTCACCGAGTGTCTAAGATGGACGAGCACACTGTCACCTCCTTTTGTCCTGGATGCAGGGAGCACTGTCTCTCATTGGACAGGCGCTGAGGCTCCCAGGATGCTGAGCCCGGCACAGCCGTCTGGCCCTAGACTTCCGGGCTGGAGCCCCCTCCTCTCAGGGACGCAGACGGTGCCCAGCGCCCCGTCATGGACCAGTGCCACATCCTCCTGACTTGTCCCCTGCGACTGCCCTCTCCAGTTGCCCTCAGCCCGTACCTGCCCCAGCGGATGCCCTGCAGTCTCCCAGGTACGACCCAGACCCTCTGAGCATCTCTAGGGCTCTCGGACCTTCATGCCCCGGCCCCTCATTGCCCAACCACGCTTTGCTCCCTCTTCACGCAGAGAGTGCACACTCTTTTGCCCAAATTTTTGAGGAAAGAATAAGGATGCACATTGTACATGGGTAGTACTAATTCCATATCTATAGAAATGTTTTTAATTCTTTTTTTATGCTTATGCATCAAAAGTATAACTCTAGAAAGCCATAACGATATCCGTATGCAAAACAATACCCTTTATAATACCAAAAACAAGTATCTAATTATAAATAAATAAATAATTGAATTAAAAAATTAAAACAAAAGTTTTTTTTCCTCAAAGTTTGGGCCAAAATCGTGGGTGTGCGTTACACACGGCAAAACAGGCCACCTTTTCCCACTTGTGCTTCCAGCCCTGGGCTTCCCCCAGGCTCCTCCCTCTGCACCTACCCAGCCCCAGGTCAGGGTTGGGCACGCCTCCCACCTGCTCCTGGCAGGGCATTGACCTCTGTCCTGTCTGAGGCCTCCCAGGAGTGTGGCTCCATTCAGGGATAGGCTGCATGACCTGTCCCCCTCTGTCCCCAGCTCTGGTACAGAGACTGGTACACCAGCAGGTCCCGGGTGTATCTGTTCAGTCCATGCACCCACTGTGGGAGATGTTACGTTCACAGACAGTGGAGCTGGCCGGTCTATCTGCCCCTCAGGCTCTGCTGCTCTCCCACTGAGCGCCCTTGGGCAAATCACTCACCCTCTCTGTTCCGGTCTCCCCATCTTTAGTGCGGGGCGGTGGTAGCAGTATCTGCCTGCGAGCGTATTACAAGAATTGCAGGAGTCGATATATGTTTCCTGCTTGTCAGAGGGCCTGGCACTTGGTCTGAACTAAGAGTTGACTGTTACAGCTTCAGAACATTCGGTAGACTTGCCCACACGGGGAGGGCAGGAGATTCAGTGTGAGGGCGACGGTAGGGGACTGCGGCGGAAGGGGAAGGGCCGCAAGGCGGGTGGGCGGTCCTCCCGAGAAAACCAGGGATTCTCCAGCGTGAGATTAGGGCCCCGGCCAGGGGTGCAGTGGAGGGTGGGAAGTTCCAGAAACTCACTCATTTTTCAAGCATCTGTGGCACCTTTATTTTGCCTCCTTCTTCCCCTACTTGGCCCCCTCTCCCCAGGACCCACCCACGGAAGCTGCCCTGGACCCCTGATCACTATTGCAGACACCGTCGCCGTGAGAAAATGTGCATTTCCAGCTCCGACCTCCTGGCTCGGCGACACATGGGCTAGAAAGGAAGGCGCCGCCAATTCTGTGAGAGCACAGCAGCCTCTGCCACGGTCAAGCATCTGGATGAAGTGGACCTAAACCCGAACCGGGAGTGTCCATCCACATTCCCGGCGTGCCGCCAGAGAGAAACCACCTGCTGGGGTCAGGTCTGGGGGTTCACGTCCAGGGGGAAATGACTTCAAGTGTCTGGGCAAGGCTGTCACGGCTCAAGGAATAGCCAAGAACGGGAACCTTTTCCGGGTGCTGGAGCCTGCGTCCCTAAGCTCACGGTGACCTTGGCTGATTACTGAGCAATGCAAACAGCCAGGTTAGATGGCAGCTGTGGCGTCCACTTGGTTGCTCAAACAATTAAATCAGGTGGGCAGGTAGGCAGGCAGATAGCAAACACTGGCCGGGCACCTGTGCTAGGTGCCCTGGGGACGAGGCAAGGACAAGGGTGGCCAGAGGTGACACTTCCGTAGGGGCCCGGAGCTGTCGGAGAGTCCTGGCTCGGACCCCAGCTCTGCCGCTTTCCAGGGCGACTGGACCCTCTGACTCCCAGTCTGCCCACCTTGGACATGGGGACGGGGTCATTAGGTGCCTCCTAGGGGCCCGAGAGCACGGAACGCGACAACTGCACACACTCGTCACCGTGTGTTAACCATTCACATCGCTGCCACCGTTTTTGATTCGTGAGCAGCTGAGGCCACCCTGTCAGGGGAAAGAGCAGATCGGCATGGCCTTTCGTCCAGCCTTTCGTTTGGGGACAGTGCTGCCAGCGTGGGTGAGGACGAAGCAGAGAGCGCTGCATTGCTTCCTGTAACAAAGTCATGGGGATTCGGGCTTGGGTGGGAACAGGTAACGGGCAGAATTCAGGACGAGGAGGATGGGAGAATGGGGCCTTGTTATAAAGAGAAAGTCCGGGGCCGGGAGTGACCTGAAGCCCTTAAAAGTCTATATGCGCAATATTTGAATTTTTGGCATTTTTTCCAGCGTGGCGCTGATGTGACCAGCCCCCAACCTGCTGCCCATCGTCAGCCCGAATCTTCTCCCGCGCCATGACCCCGCGGGCCCAAGCCCCCCAGGACAGGCCTGTGGTTTCCACCTGCTCCCCCAGCACAGTTACACCTACTTTCAAAGCTGTCTGAGTTTGGGCTGTAAATTACGTCCCACCTATGCCAGCTGCCTTCTGCGAGCTGGTGTGTGTGCGACACCGAGGGACAGAGGCTGGCCTTACCTGGACTGCTGTGAAGAAGACAGGAGAGGGGGCAGGTGGGGATGGGGTGGGGGCAGGGCGGACGCAGCACTCAGAGCCAGAGGGGACCAGGAGACGCAGCTGGGGCCCCGAGACAGATGCGGGGCTGCCCCCTGTGCCCCGGTGGGGCTCCTGGCCGCTCCAGCTTTAGGGAGAACTAGGGGATGAGGAATAGTCAGCCTCTAGCATATGGGTTATATTGATAGCATTTTTGGTAAGTTTACAGACATTGAAATACAGCAATGTCATCCACCCCAGAAATTCCCGTGTCGCTTCGCCAGGAACGTCCCCACGCCCCGCCCCCAGCGGGCCACCTGTCTGTCTTCTCTGTCTGGCTCTGGCTTGGAAACAGCATCATAGAGGCGAAGCCGTAAAGCCTGTGGCTGCTTGGGCCTGGCTGCTTCCATTTTTCACAACGAATTGCAGATTCCTCCAGACCGTCACAGGAATCATCAGCCGGGTCCGTGGTATTGCTGCGCCCTGCTCCGTCGGGTGGGCGTACCGTGCTTTGTTTATCGAGGCCCGAGGTCGGGGACGTTTCAGAAGTCTTCAACAATGGTTAGTTCTTCACGAATCGGCATACCTGTGAAACTTACAGGTTCCATTTAAACACCACTGAGAAAGAAATTCGACCCCAAGGGTTCCTGCCCTGGTTGGAGCCACGATACCTTCGCTAGTCTGGCGCAATTTGCTTTGAACAATGCTTTTAACGAGCAAAATAGAATGCACAGGATCTCGAAGAAGTCAATTATACTGCAATGCAACTAACGTCAACTATTAAGAAGGAATGTGTGATTAAAAAGAACTGTAAGAAGAGATGAAGTAATATATGTATTTCTTTATGAACACATTCAATGAAATCCAGAGGCCAGTCTGGTGACCACTGAGATTTTGAAGAACGGACGAGTAAAACTGAGACAACCTATGTCTGGAGTGAGATAGAAAAATATTTGATTTTTTTGGAGGTAGTATCCCAGATAAACAATTACTATTGTCTTTTCCCCCCTCACCCATCATGGAAGGAAATGCTAAATTTCATTTTGAGGTTCCTGAATGCAAAAATACGATCTTCCCGCAGGAACCTGGGGAACCTCTGGTGTATGTGCTGGGGACTCCGATTAGGGCACCTTGCTAATTGGATCATTCACCTCGTTTTGTTGCCACATCCTTAAAAAGGACAGAGGGACAAAAAGCTGACTTCCATTGCCTTGGAGAGAAGGACCCGGCCTTTTCTCCGCTGACTCACATCTGTGGGTGGTGCATAAACCGCCCATTCCGCGCAGGGACGTGATCCCTGGTCGTTTCCGTGACTTCAGAAACCACTCGGCTCACGGCAGTCTAACTGTGACGCCTTCCAGTCCCATCAGAAAAAACTTGAACAGAGCCTCTGCGTCCTGGGACAGGCGAAACGTCCGCCTTTATCTCGACCTAGGAGACCCGCCACCTGAATTTACAGCAGGGCGCACACTCTCCAAGCTGAAGCCAAAAAACAAAAACAATCGAACAAACAAGAAAACACAACAAACCGAGGACTGTTAAGTCAGAGGTGGAAAAACACAACCCGTATTCTGTGAGCTCTGTGTTTCTGTTGAAACGTGAGCCAGTTTGGTTCTGGGAAAATCCACCTTCCTGGTTTGCAGTGGGGCTCATTCAGGTTGTGGATATCAAATGCTCCGCACTCACCCAGCAGGATTTTCTCAGACGGAACGCAGGTAAGTGCGCCGGAGACACACACGGCGATGCCTCAGAGACCACTCGGACTGATAAGGAAGAATACATATGTCCAAAAATTTAAAATCTTCTCCAAAAAGGGGTGCTCTTCACCCTTTTTCTTACTTCTTCCCCCACATCCAGGACTTTCCCCCCTCCCGCCATGTGCCTAGCCAGCCTTTAGGTCTACAGGTTCCTTATTCACTCCTTCCCTATCAACATCCTTCTGGTTAAAATATACCTTAATCCTATTTTCATCTAAAGTCTCAGGTGGATTAACTTCAGGGAACTGCCAAAGGTTCTCTCCCTGAGAAGTAGGTTTCTCATTTGATCTGGGGCGCCATAGAGTTTTCATGGGAACCAAACTCTTATTTCTCACATAGATATATAGCACATGAAGTGCGAAACTCTCTGGAGTGGTAGCTCACGGAGCCAAGTTCACACGAACACGCTGATGGGGGATCCTGAGAGCGGTCTTCCCAGACCTGGAAGAGCAGGTGACATTCCTGCGGAACCTGGGGAACAGACCCCAGGGCCTCGGGTCTGATGGGTGGCGTATGTCGTTTCGGGAGAGAGGACGGGGGATCTTTCTGCCTGACATAGCTCCCTGCCCTCCTGTGTGTGGCTGGGCTTGGCCGCCTTCGAGCACAGCACGTCAGGCGGGGAGGCCTTGCCTCGGTAGGGCCAGGGTCTTGTTTGCACAGACTTCTTGTTTGGTCCCAAGTAACTTTGCAAAGGCAGGACAGGGAGGGGTCAGTCTCCAAGGCTGGGAAAGAGGACGGGAGGCGTTAAAGGACCTGTCCAAACACACCCAGATGCCAAGTGTGAGGAGGGGCTGGGTCTGCCCTTGGCGTAGTTTGGAATTTTGTTGACAGGCCATGCTGTGTGTTAATAAATGCTGGGAGTGGCATCTGTGAAGTCCAGGGACCACAGGGAACTTAAGGAAAAACACAACTCTTTCATTTTCAGACATGGCCGGGACCCTTCCCGAGCAGTGCCACACTGATGTCAAGGGCATACTGCCATCTACGCCTCGGCAGAGCGAAGTCCAGTCAGTGAGCTTGGACTTGCTGAAGACAGGGGCAGCCGGGTTGCCCTGAGCACCCGGGGAGGGGCAGAGCAGGAGTGGGCTCCGCAGACATCAACCTCATGGACCAGGGGCCGGGAGCTGGGGAGCTGGGGAGCTGCTGGCTGAAGGGGAACAACTTCCAGTTATGAGTTGTGGTGACATCACGTGCTGCGTGGTGACTGATTGTAGGTGATAATTCTGTATCGTGTACTCTACAGTCGCTAAGAGAGTAGATTGGAAATGTTCTCAGCGCGGTCACAGAAAGCGGCGGTGCTGGGAGGGGGTGGCGCTCACTGGCCCGACTGCGGTCATTTCACAACAGACACGTGCGTGAGGTCACCACGCTGTCCCCCAGGAGCTCACACGTGCTCTGTGTCAATTCTGCCTCAACAATTGGAGAAAATGGCGCGCAAAACCTTACTTCGTGACGGTCACAGGTGTTACAATGATCGTTATTTTACGCAAGGCCTGAACGTGACCAGCTGTGCTCACGGTGCTACAGACAGGGCCGGGGTCCAGCTCTCGGTGGTCTCCAACCCAGAATCGAGCGGACCACACAGACAGACGAGCGAAGCAAGCGAGAGAGTCTCTGGCGTCCTAACTGATAAGTCCCCTGAGAAACAGGAGGAGCCTAAAGCCAGGGACACCCCCAGGGCCAACACTGGCCATCGGGATACCCAGGGAAGTAAGGGGGACCTGACAATTGAGATCCAGTGAAGGAGAGAGACCAAGTCCCGAAACAGCCCGTACCTCCCTGCTGCTGAGGGGTCGGCGCGAGGAGGAATAACGCAATCCAGTTAGAGGGGAGAGCACAGCACACAGTAGGTCGGCGATCATCTCAAACGCTCCAAGTCCATTCTTTCTTTGTTCCTAGTGGCTAATCCCTTCCCTGCTCCCAGCCCTTGGCCTAATCATCAGGAGGTAAGAGAAAAAGAGAAACAGGGATAGGGACTCTAATTATCACACAGAAAGTGTCCGGGATTGCATTTTACCAATGAAGAATTACGTCATAACGAAAGTGACACTAAAATATTTAATTCCGAAGTAAACACATACAGGGTCCAGCAGAAATAAGGCTGCTTAAGTGCGGTTGGTAGGGTAATAATGTGGGTGCAATAGTTTATAGTTTTAATTTGAACATTTCGCCTAAAATGTCACATGGTGTGCTTGAGTGTGATGTTGTCATGTTATGGAATTACATGCTCACAATTTTGTAATAAAAGATTTTGTAATAACAAGGGGTGTTATTTGTGCTGAACCCTATATCTTACAAATTTCAAAGTAAACACATATCTTACACATTCCAAGGTCAACATTACCCCAACTCACAAAATCCTCATTTCTTCCAGAAACCAAAGGGATGGTAGGTTCAGCCTGGGTTCTCCCGGCCTGGTCATCCCGAGGTACAGGAGCAGGACATCTCTGGCCGGAGAAGGGCCCCGTTCTATTGAATGGTCACAGGCTTTACAGGGTTCCTACTTAGGCTTCTATACATGCGATTTCCCACAGTCCTCCTCGACTGCCCTCTTGGGGAGGAAACCACAGGGCTAATGCTTATCAGGTGCCACAAGACGATTCTCGGAAATCAGGATGCTGACTGACAACAGCTGCAGTGTGTCGGGGGTTCCTGTTCTACCTCCTGCCTCCGTGGGAAATGTTTCAGAAAAAATTGCATGAAAGAGTCCATTTTTCACAACTCACTGTCATTTAATCCCGCTCAATTCCCCGTCATTTCGCTCTGTGGCGTCCCTGTTGCTAACTCCAGGACAGTCACCACCTCCCAGGGTTTCTGAGGGTATTTTAACATAAGATCTTATACATCAAACTACCAGGTTTTTGCGCAGCAAAGGAAACCATCAACAAAATGAAAAGACAACCCACAGAATGGGAGAACATATTCGCCGATACATCTGATAAGAGGTTAATATCCAACGTGTATAAAGAATTTATAAAACTCAACACCAAAACACATACAATCCAATTAAAAATGGGCAAAATACCTGAATGGACACTTCTCCAGAGAGGACATACAGATGGCTCATAGACATATGAAAAGATGCTCAGTGTCACCAGTCATCAGAGAGATGCAAATTAAAACCACAATGAGATACCACCTCACACCTGTCAGAATGGCCATCATCAGTAAATCCACAAACAGCAAGCGCTGGTGAGGATGTGGAGAAAGGGGACCCTCGTGCACTGTCAGTGGGAATGCAGACTGGGGCAGCCGCTGTGGAAAGCAGTATGGAGTTACCTCAAAAATTGAAAATGGAACTGCCTAATGACCCAGCAATTCCATTCTGGGAATTTATCCAAAGAAACGTGAAACACTAATTTGAAAGAACATAAGCACCCTTACGTTCATTGCAGTGTTATTTACAATCATCAAGATATACAAGCAGCCCAGGTGTCCATCAGCAGATGAGTGGATAAAACAACTACAGGACATTTACACAATGAAATACTACTCGGCCGTAAATTTTACCCTTTGCAACAGCATGGATGGACCTGGAGAACATTGTGCTAAGTGAAATAAACCAACCAGCGAAAGACAAATACCATATGATGTCACTCCTATGTGGAGTCTAATGAACAAACGGAACTGACAAGCAAAATAGAGACAGACTCAGAGACAGAGCAGACCAACCGCTCTGGATGTGGGTGTCGGTTAGCGTTTGGAAGGACCGAGCAAAAAGGAAAAGGACTCACGGACATGGACAACAGTGTGGTGATTGAAGGAGGAGGGAGGTATAGGGTGATAAACGGCAATGGAAAAAATACAATAAAATAAGATCTCACGAGTAAAGAAATCTCTTTATAGTGGTGAGTGCACACTTTCTGCTGACTAAGGCGAGCCAGACAGAACGTCATCAAGGTCAGGCCTCTGTTCATGTCTGAGAGGCCATGAGGCTTGTCCTGAGGACCGGCAGGAAGCGTGGCACGTGGTTGCCTGGCAGAACACACCTGCTTGGAAAGTGGCAGGTGAAAGTTCAAGTCCCAATCCTGGGGGCCAGAGACCTGTGCCCCGCCGGGTCCCTTCCGTTTCAGCGCTGGGGGCTCTTTGCTGCCTTCCGTTCGGTTGGACCTCACTGAAGAGGGTCCTGCTCCCCGCCACTCCCCCAGCAGCCAGCTCTAAATGGACAAGAACTCGAATCCTGTTTGCGGCAACCACTCCTGCAATAGGCTGACAGAAGAGCTTCAAAGTAATTTAGACTGTAGTATAGGAAGGATAAAGAGAAGGAATTATCGTGCCGTATAAATTCCCAATCGATACTATCATGCTTTATTTGCAAGATGGATAATTATAACATTTAATAGTTATATATATTTTACTGAAAATATATATTTACTCTGCCTGAAATAGTTATATGTGGGTTTTGCCCCAATCACGCTATGCTAAGTCATAAGTAAATATAATAAAATGAAACCACATATCTGCATTGTTTTTTTCTCAACACGTACACCCATCAACCTGCTTTGGAAATTTCTGTCCATCGTTAACCACTGTTAGGTATGCTTATGGGACTCGTCCTTGTTTTCTGCCTCCCTTTCTCACTCCCTCTTCTTTCTTTCAATCAGTATGTCATTGTTCTTGCGTCATTTGAAGTGAGGAAGTCAACCTTATTGATATCTGAAACTTAAGATTTTAAGTTCTCTTTGCTTTTAATTTAAGCATTTTGTTTTCATGAAGACAAATGCTCCAGCCCTTCGGTTATACTGTTTCTAACGTGTTCTAGACTAAGTCCCAGAAAACGGATTAGCTTAAATTCGGAATAACGTCTTCAGCTCTAAATGAGGGTTCAGTTGCTCCTCCTTGGTGGAAACACACTTTAAGAGGAAAACTCAGCTGCGTTGCTTTGGGCTCTGGGAGACCTTTTTTGGCTCACTTTCTGAGTCTGAGCTTTGCTCTGCTTTGATTAGTGACTTCCAGATATGTGAGATGTTAGACCCCAAATTACAGAATTGCTGTGCTGAAGGAACCCCAAGATCATCTGATCCAAGGTCCTCATCCTAGGGGATGCCCCATCAGGCGAAAGTGACTTCCGAGGCCACTGAATTCGCGACCCACCAGATCAAACTCACGCACCTCCCGCTAGCAGGGCTGAGCTCACTCGCCCCAGGCGGGCCCTCCTCCCCTGCTTCATCTCTTTCTGGTCCAATCAGATGAATTTCAATCAAATTAAAATGGAAAACCCAAATGTGAGTAAGATTTTTGGGTATAAAATCATGAGCTAAATCATTTTGTTTTAAGTGTGCGAAAGAAAGAAAGAAATGTTAAACCTTGGACTCCAAGTTTTTAAGAGATGTGTTCCAAAATATGAGTAGCAAAGTCATGTTTTACAAAGCATGGCCTTGGCATAGTTGGGCTTACAGAATGCATGTAATTAAGGATCCTCACAACACACAACTGAGTCATCCAAGTGGTTGATGGCGCGGGGACAGGGCTCCGGCATGAGCCAGCACGCGTATCAGGAACTCTGCAGAGCGGTAAGCTTTTTCCACTCTGCAGAATTACTCAGCAGGGTAGAAACCTTATCTGGCTTATGTTCACTTCTCTAAGTGCACTCGCTAAGCCTGTGCCAGGAGAAAGGTCCTCAGAAAAAATGTGCGGTGTGGTGGATGAGTGGATGAGGGATAGATGGAGGACGGATGGGCGGGTGAACTGGATGGAGAGCAGATGGTTGGGTAGATCTTAATTCTCTGAGTAGGTTAGCAATGGTTTTGTAGATGAGAATGTCACGGCTATGTCATATAGAGATAACTTCATTTTGACACGGGGTGCACCCTTTTTCACGGACCTGTAGTTTTGGATAGAAGGATAAGAACAAAGAATTGGAAAGTCTCACAATGGCCAGCTTCTCCTGGCCACTCAGAGCTGCCCTAGCTCCTGGCAGGGACTTTCTGGGTAAGTGGGAACAGGACATGCTCCAGCGCCGACCTTCCTCTTAGCTTCACTTACCTTTTTCATTCTGATGGGGCATTTTTCCAGGGTTTCCTGGGGGGTGGGGGCAAGGGGGGGAGAATGTTTAAAAGCTGGCTTCTTGGCATGCCAAGGGATTAACATTTTAAAGATGTTATTTATTTATTTATTTATTTATTTATTTATTTATTTATTCTCAGAGGGGAAGGGAGGGAGAAAGCAGGAGAGATACATCAATGTGTACTTGCCTCTCGTGCGCCCCCTACTGGGGACCTGGCCTGCAACTCAGGCATGTGCCCTGATTGGGAATCGAACCAGTGACCCTTTGGTTCCTAGGCCTGCGCTCACTCCACTGAGCCACACCAGCCAGGGTGGGGCTAACATTTAGGTAAACGTCCTGTGTGCAGAAGAGTAAAGTCAATTCCAGCATCTCAGCAGTGAAAAACAATAGGACCAAACCATTACCTGGAGGTAAGTCAACATGATCACTTCGTAACTGCACAGAAATTTCCTAGTTACAAAACATGGCGTGTGATCTCCCTCAGCGCTCAGGAGAACCCAGTACGGTAGGTTTATCACCAAGAAGTGGCTTGTGCAATTAGCACAGCCCATAAGTAGCAGAATTCGGATTTGAGCCTAGACTTCCAGGTGCAAAGCTCACAATCTTTCTGTTTTAGTAATCTCATTACTCATTAGTAATCTGCAGGAGATGTGTTAAGGGGTATCAGCCCCCCAACACAACATACCCCCCCTCATGTGCTGCTCCAAACCCCTGGCAGAGTGAACATATTGGATTAAGGCCCTTTCTATGGGGAATCCTGTAATTACGGGGCTGGAGGTAGCCTGTCTTTCCTCTAACACAACAATTAATATCGCACAGTGGTTAATTCTTTGTCATGCAGGTGTGGGGGGCGGGGTCTGTCCTATGCACTGGAGAAGGTTTAGCGGCGTCCCTAAATGCCAGCAGCAGCCTCTGATCATGACAAACCAAAGCCGTGTTCGGATGCTGCAAACGTCCCCCCCGGGGTGCACTAGCCCTGTTTGAAACCCTCCTGCTCACACCTGCGACCACAGGTCTGCTTCGTCCAGCCGTCACCCAGCACCGGAGATTTCGGGGCTCTGAGGACTGGAGGGAGGAGATCAGCACCTGGAGTTTAAAAGAATGAGAAGGAATGCCAGCTTCTAAAATGTGCGGGGAGCACACACAGAATGCTGGTCCATTTTAGGGAAACGCCAAAGTGCTCAGAGCGAGCCTGATGGATGGGGGTGGCGGGTTTAACTCCGACTTCCGGCCTGAAGCTTCAGGATGGTTTCTGTCGCCGGTGGACTGACTGGAGCCAGACGGGGAGGCGACGTGAGTGGAAGAGGCTCCAACTGCAGCCTCCGGGGCGGCAGCCGGCTTGGCGCGAGGGTCCCGCAACCTTCCAGCCCTGTCCCCGGGCTGGCCCTGCGCGGTCAGAGGCCCAGGACACACGGCCCTTCGGGATTCCGGCCGCCTTTCCAGAAGGGCTTCCGGCAAGGGGTTGGTTGTAGAATTTTGGAGGCTCCTCCTCCTCCTCCCCTACTTCCCACCCTCTTCTTCCTCTGTTTTTGAAACATCCCTCCCATCATCCAACCAGTACTGGTTCCGAGTGGTGGGGGTAGAATGGAGAACTGCACTTGAACAACAATTAAAAAGAAAGTTAAAAAAAATCCCAAGTACTCGTTCAAAATCCGGTTGGTTTTGAGAAGAGCGCACGGCCACGTGGGGAGAAAACAGACAACGCTCTCAGAGCTCAATGGCTTCGTGGTAGAGAGACCGTGTGACTCATTGTCCAGACTAGGACACTTCCAAGCGTGACAGTGGATGCTCCGGTGACTCTGCTGCTGTGATGACAGGCGTCACCCAGAGCTGTCACGGGCCAGGTGAGACGGCGTGTCCCCCCAGGTCTCCCTGGTGCTCCCGTCGGGACGTGGCGCGCTGCCTCCGGGACAACACTGACAATGAGGTCACACTGTCAACAGGAACAGACGCTGCGCGGAGTGTGACACGTGTGTTCTGACTGGAAACGCCAGTGACGGCGGTCTTCCTGTCACAGCCCCGCGTGGTCGATGGAAGAGGACCCACAGTCAACACGAGGGAAAGCGGGACTTAAATCCGGCAGCGGGACCCGGAACCCCCGGCGTCCTTCCCGCGGGTGTGTGTCCTGTCCTTATGAACCTGCGCGATGCCCTACCTGTGCCTCAGCCCCCGCCTCCTCGTTTAGGTCGTGTCTGCAGCGGCAGCCTCCTATGAACCGAAAATGTCCCTTTTCAAGGCACTGAGCAAAGCCAGGCAGATTACAGCACGCGTGGGGCCGTTCTTTGGAGAGCAGGAAGACCTGTCGGAAGGGAAAGCTGGGCTGCGGGGACTCTGGGTCAGCCCCGAAACGCCATCTGAATGTCATAGATTCGCCATCACCCCCAGTGGCGCTGGGAGGAGACCCCACGGAGAGAGGGCATCTCTGCGGAAATGAGTCCCCTCATGCTGGAAAACCCGCCCAAACAGCAGACCTTTAAATCGTTTATTTGTAAGTCCCTGAGGTTTTCTTTGTAATCCCCGAGTTAGCCGGCTTCATGATTCCTTGTGATGTGCGGCAGGAAAACTCACTAGTCATCGGCACTTTTGCCTCCTGCCTTCCACCCTGGAGTCCGTCACCCCTGTGCAACCCTCCTGGGTATTTAAATAGCTAATCTGGTGCTGGCTGCCCGGGTCACAGTGTGCAAATCTCCAAGTGACACCACCGTGACCTTCACAGTTCTCTTTGGTGTTGCCTTTACACGAACTGACTCGGCCTTTGCTAATAATTAAAAGCAGTCCCTGAAGTAGTCCCCAAAGTCTGCAGATAAGAATTTCTGTGGGCACCGTGTCCTGTGACATTCGCTTGTCCCCCAATGAATAAAACCAGCTGAGAAACGTACTCTCGAAAACCGGCTTGGGCTGACCCGTACGTGGATGAAAGCGTGCGTGTGTTCATTCACTCGGCACACTTTAGCGGAACTTCTCCCTGCGCCCAGCGCTGCTCCAGGCAGCGGCAAACAAAACACACGCTTTGTCACAGAGAGACACCTGCCTGGGGACATGTAAGGCAGAAGAGGGTGGCCCAGCGCAGTGTCTGTCCACGTTCACCTCAGTGCAGCTCACACTCGCCAAGACTCAGGAACGAGCTCAGCGTCCTTCGAGGGGCGAATGGATAAAGAAACTGTAAAATATGTACATTCCATTATGCATATAATATTTCATTATACAGCTGTAGAAATTGTTATTTTCTTTCTTCCCTAGTTTTAGCTTGGAGCCTACAATCGTTTTAAAACAACACATTTTGTTTAATTACAGGACATCAAAAAAATGTGCAGAATTATGTAAATATTAAAACGTTCTCCCTAAGACTGTCTTTGAAAAGTGAAAGACTCTACCTTCACGTGCCAGGTGGAAGGCGCAGCTGCGGGAGCCCGTGCCGGTCTGAGGAGACGGGTCCCCACGGGATAAAAGGGTAACTCGCGGGGCAGGTGCCCTGTGGCCCCCCCTTCTCCCTGCAGGATTTACCCCTCCCTCTTGGACACCCAGGCAGGACACGGGATTCTGCAGTTGGGGACCAGGGGAGAAGCTTAAGGCCTGGCTCCTGGCAAAGTGGGGATTAGGTGTTTGGGTGTGGGGTGTGTTTGGGCGAGTGATTTAAATGTCTCTGGAACTTAGAGCTGTTTCAGAAAACACCCGAGTGACCAGCAGAACCAGGAGGTTTTCATTGGAATCCACAAGGCCCATGAGAAAGGCTGCCATTGGTCAGGCTCGCAGGTCACTCCAACGGGGGGCAGGGAGGGAGGTGGGGAAGCAAACCCCGCCCAAGCCCCGAGGATGGAGTTAGCACCAAGGACTTCTGGTCAGCCCCAGGACGGCGGCCGGGCACTGAACGGCGCAGAGGCGAAGCTGCCCGCGCGTCCAGGGAACCGCAGCGGGAGTCGGTCCGGGTGGGAGCAGCCGCGGGCCGGGGGAGAAGCGCTCGCGTAGAGGGAGGGCCCAGAGAGCCTAGACCCGGGGGAAGGGGCGCGGTGTCTTGGACGGAGCGGATTCCACCCCGCGCGTCCGGCGCGCCGCCCAGGAGCCGCCAAGCCCGGAGCGGAGCGTCCTCTTCGAGGGGGGCAGTGGCCCTCGGCCCCGCGGTCCTCGCCACCTGCTCTCGGCAGCCTCGAGGAAGGGTCTTCGGCCAAGGACAGGGATCTGCGGCCATGGCCGAGGCCACGGAGCCAGACCGGGGCGCCGCGGGTCCCCAGGGGCCGCTGGAGGGGCCAGCGCTTCTGGCAGAGAGACCGGGCGAGCCAGGGGCCGCGGACCCGGAGGCGAAGGGGGAGGCAGGGAGCGAGGACCCCGCGGGGACGCCGGGGGCGGAGGGGGCGGGCGCAGCCGCGACGGCCGCGCTGAACGAGGGAGAAGACGTGGGGCCCCGCGCGGGCAGTGACTCGGGGGGCGAGGCGCCGGGCGCGAGCGGAGCGCAGGGCGAGGCGGAGGCCCAGGAGGGACACCCGGAGGGCGAGGGCGAGGGCGCGGGCGCCCCCCGGGGAGGGGAGGAGGCGAGCGGTGAGCAGCAGGCGGAGGGGGCGAGCCCCGGGCTCGACTCGCAGGGTGGGGCCCCGGGAGAGGCTCAGGGGGAGCGCGGGGACCCCGCGGTCCCCGAGGCAGAGGAGGAGGCGGAGCGCGGGCCAGAGGAACCGGGGAGCGGCGCGCCCGGGGCCAGCGAGGACTCCCAGGGGCCGCCGGGGGCCTGCATGGAGGCGGAGGGGCTGGCGGGAGGGGCGCCCGGGGCCGAAGAGGAGCCTCGGGACCGCGGGGACCGCAGCCCTCAGCCTCAGGCGGAGTGGACTGAGGCTGCGGCGGTGGAGAGTGGAGGCTGCGGCCGCGGGGAGCTTGCAGGGGAGCGTCAGGGGGCGGAGGTGGGAGCTGTGGAGGAGGCCGCGGCCGCGGGCACAGAGGAATCAGAGCAAGCGGCCCCCGGGGACTCGAGGGCAGACGCTGGCGAAGACGGGGAGCAGGAGGGCCCCCAGGAGGAGGTGGAGGACCCCGAGGAGGAGAAGCGAGAGCGCAGCCCGGACGGGACCGGCGAGGAGGGTCCCCCGGACGGTAGCGCGGCCGGGGATGCGATCGCACAGACCAGGGAGACCGGGGCCGCGGAGCTGAGCAACCACCTGCCGGACGGCAGCGCCGAGGGCGCGGACGAGACGGCGGACGTGAACGGCCGTGGGGAGGACGGCGAGGCGTCCGAGGAGGGGGTCCCGGCGCGGGACCACGACATCACGCTCTTCGTGAAGGTAAATCTCGCTCTACCCAGCTTGTGAGACGCCCCCTTCTGTCCTTAGTCTTGGTCTTTTCTGGCCCCAGAGGGATGGTCAAGAAGCCTGACCTAGGCGTCCCGACGGTCACCCAGCGCTTGCAGTCCCGGAGGGAGGCGGGACAGCCTGGGTTTCGCCAGAGAAGCGTTTGGGGAGGACATGCTAGTTTGGAAGCAGAAGCGCAGGTGGAGGTGGGGGAAGTCAGGGCGCCACCGGCCTCCCCACTGTCCTTTGTCCTGAAAATCCCACTGGCCCTTTTGGTCACAAGGTGATTAAAGAATTCACCTAAAAAGCCACGAGCCCCGCCGATGCACAGAACAAGCTCTGCCTAAGGAAGCGCTGATACCGGACGTGCAAAAAATGCACACTGGGAGCTGTACTGGGACGCACACCCAGCGGCCCAAGCCTCCGGCCAATCAGCTCCGACAAGGAGTCCCATTTGGGTAGAGTAGATTAGGTGTGTTTGGGAGGAAAGTAGAACTTCATTTAAATTATACTATTTATGAAGCATTTTAACGTCTGTTTTGGAAGAAGATGGGGTGCCGGTGACTTCCACAGCGTTTGCCTTTGGGTCATACCTTCAGCCTCACTTCAGATGGCAGGAGAGTGACGGTTTTGTTGAACAGTCTGTGAGAGACAGGACTGAGGAAGTTGCGGGGTTAAATAGGCGTTGCCACAAGGCATCGCGACCGGGGAGGGGGCCTCCCGCAGCTCACACGGGTCTTTGTTCCAAGGGCCCTCTGTGCAAAGCCCGTGGGCCGGCCTGAGAGAGCAGCAGGTATCCATAATAAGGTCAAGAATGTGCATTGCATGTTGAATCATAATCCTTCCAAAATACTGTAGGCTTATGAAAGCCAGTGCAAATGGAAGCAAAATCTAATGAGGAAAAAAAAAAAAAAAAAGAAGCGTTCCCGAATTAATTTCAGCAGTTGGTCGTGTTGAGGGCATCAGGAAGAAAAGGGTATGCGTTTCCTTCTTCCCTGGTGAGACAGCGCTGTGTCCAGCCCTTTTTAAGACCCTGGCACAGTTGAAGATTGCGTTTGGGGACAGGACCTGAGGACACCGCCCCCAGGACAGGCCCGAGGAGCTGGGGGGCCTGCAGGGCGGTCCAGGGAGGGGGAGGCAGGGTCAGGGCGTTGTTGCTCCGTTGAGGAAACCACTGTCGGTCTCGGGGCACGTCTGCACGGCTGTGCACTTCCAGCCTCCTGGCGCCGTCTGAAACGCAGAAACTGCTTTCCGGACAGTCTTCCTGCTTCTCTTCTTGGCCCTCTCCTACCTAGTCCCTTGGTGATGGACAGTGGCCTGGGTAAAAGGGATCGGATCGTTTTGTTTTTTCTTAGTGTTCGGTTCTTCAGCTGCTATTGCAGAACTTCGGATACACCCACCCTCCTCGGTCGGGCCGCGAGGCCCTTCCTGCGGTGGTTCCTGCCTCCTGGGCATCGCCTGGGTGTCCCCACCCTTGGGCGCCTGTGTCCCGCTGTGCCAGCCGTATTGAACTACTGGCTGTCCTTTGAGAGAACACATTTTCCCCTTATCCGTGTGTCCGAGATTCAGAGCAGGTATCGGCCCCTCTGGGAAGCTGTTTCCACCGCACTCTGGGTTGGGTGTCCTCCGCCGAAGCCCCGCTCACGCCCGACACTGGCTCCACGTGCTCTGTCTCCTCCCTCGACTGTGCGAGTCCATCTCCCAGTCCCGGTGTGGAGCACCGGTCCGGGACTCGGTGAAGGTGTGGGTTCCCTGTGCTGGGAAGTGGACTGGGGTCCTCAACAGCACAGACCTCAGAGTGAGAGGGGGTCCCGGATCACATCCTGGCTCTGCTACTTGCTTGCTGTGTGACCTTGGGCAAGTTACTTAACCTTTCTGTGCCTTTTTGGCTTATAGATAAAATGGGGACTCTACTAGTACCTACCCAGTGAGGCTGGCGTGGGGACTCAAGAATTAAATACAGGACCTGGAATAGTACGTGGCTGGAGAAAAGCATAGTGTCAGCGGGAGTTCTTACTCTCACGTCTGCTTTTGCCCACAGACAATCCCCTTCCTGCTTCATCCCTGCCTTTTTTTTTTTTTTTTAAGGGAAAATCCCTCTAGCTACCTAATTAGCTCGATTCCCTGGGGAGAAGAATGTGAGGAAAAGTAAGAAGTTGTTTTCTCAGATTCTGCTTGGGAGAGGTTGGTGCTGGCGGAGGCGGGGGCACATGTGTGCAGCTTACCCTTTCAGGAGACAAACAGCGAGATCGATTTTCAAGCCACTGCTGCCCGATCCAGCTTCTGAGGGTCACCTAAGATGTGTCTCACAGAATGGCTGAGGACTCTCACTTTCTTCTTATCCTACAAATCGTTCCCTTTAAAAACAAAACAAAAGGCCCAGAGCAAAAAAACAATCAAAAACCCATTAGACCGTTATACCTTTTGAGTCCGTAATCCTTGACTCGAAATCTTTACCTGCGTTCAGAATAGGGCTCCTTTGCTAATGTCAGCCTTTCCTAGGTCCCTTCTTTGGGCTCCGTTTTATTTGCACTCTATTCCGAGTGGCCCTCTGCCCCCCTGGGTGTTGTCGCCAGGGCCGGGCAGGTGTGTCATGGAGAGTTTGCTCGCCGCCGCTGGCGTGTGGCACTCACAGAGCGGGTCCTTAGGGAGAGCGCCACAGCATGCGCCCGAACATGCCCTAACCTTCAGGCGACAGCCCAGTAAGCACAGCTCGAGATTAATCAGCCCACACCCTATTGTGACCTTTTTACTTTCACAGTTCTTCCTGTTATTAAAAATAAATGTCATGGCTCCAGCAAGTCGTGACATGGGACCCCGCAGTATGTAATAATAAAGTCTGCTGCTAATTTCAGCCACCTGGGGTTGGTGTTCCCCATCCTAGCGAGAGTCAGCACCCTACCGTCATCCTATTAAGTGTGCGAGGGTGTATTCCTGGGTGGGAGGAACCAGGGTTGTATAGAACGGGCCAAAGGAGGCCTTGAATTATTGGACGGTGAGCCAGTTGCTCATCATGCTCGTTTTTAGTTTTGTTTTCTCAAAGACGTGTTAATTTGTCGTCCCATCATAGGGCGACCTTGCAATACATTCAGTAAGAAAGTCCTTTTCTTCTGTACTCGTAACAATGAAGGTCAACCACAGAACAACACACCAGCGTAACAGCAACTCAGGACAGAAGGCTGACCACAGAGAATGAAGTCAGGCCTTTGGAAGCTGTGGGGATTTGTCACTAAGGAAGTCTCGCTTACAGGTGTGGCTCTCCCAATCCAGGGCCTATCCTTGGGGGCAGGGTCCAGGGGTGGGGTGTCTGAGGTATGGGTTTCCTGGAAAATTTCTCATGACTTAAAAAACCCCCCTGTGACCAGTGAATCATCCTGGGCCGGGGTCTAGGACTCTCTCCACTGGTGTTTCGGACGTTGTGCATCGAGCCGTTTACACAGAGCTGCTGCTGAGCTTGGAAACTCGCCATTGCATGGGCTCGTCAGAGAGGTGACACTGAGAAGGGGACGAGGAAAAGTCAGGAAAGACATGGGCTTTGAGTATTTGTCACCTAGAAGTGCCTTCCCTGATCAGTCATCAATCCAGCCATCAAGCTCTGTCACACCACCCAACTGGTGGCAGGACGGGAGTGGGTCAGGGACCCGTGGGACCAGCACCTGAGTGACCTCTGGTAGACCAGGAGGCCACGGCTCTCTGCGCATTTCCCTGGGAGAGAGCACGCTGAGACACGCGCTGTGTCCCCAAGGAGCTTGGAAGGGGGTGTTCCTTTCCTGACTACATGTGGGCTATGTGTTCCAAAGGGAAGTGAGTAAAAATGCACTTCTGTGACTAATTCTCCCCTCAAAATGATACTTTTTGTTACTGGGTTTCTGAGTGTCCTGTACACCTTGCGTACAATGACATGTATGGAATTTGTAGAGGGTTAGGGTGGCAACCGGGGTAGAATGTCACGTGTTGCTCAGCTCTTACACACGTGAGCACTGGTGAGAGCCCTGTGGCATCCCCGCCGCCTGGCCCGGCAGTGGTCACGGTGGGCTGTCAGTCAGCACTTTCTGGTGGTGACTGGGTCAACGGGGCTCCGCCAGTGAGGAGCTGGACACAAGACCCGTCCCCCTACTCTCCCGGTCTAGTGTCCCCTTGTGAAAGGCGAGAGCCACACTTCTCTGTGAAGATACCCGGGCAGCAGGCTGCAGACATTGGCGCCCACAGGCCCACGGGGACTTGTGGCCCCTCCTGCTGTGTCCCCATTGGGGCCGAGGGGTCATGTGCTCCGGACGGAAGGCGGTAGCTCCAGCCTGAGCCCCTCCTCCTTCTCCTCCCGGGGGTCCCCTTTCTATCCTGGCTTTCCCGTGGTCCGTCCTTCCCTCTGGTCCACTCAGATACCCCACCTCCTTGGGTATCAGAAATCTTCAAAAACTCCACACTGGGCCTGCTAAGCATGTCAGCTTACCTTCTGTTCCAGACGCATTGACAAATAAGACCCAGAACTTGAAGGAATGTGTAACATCCAAAGCCCCGATCCATGGGTTCGGTTCAGGTGGATCACAGTGCTTGGACTGATCTGCTCCCTCGGTACCTGTGGGATCATCACGTCCTGCCAGTCAGGCGCTGTGTGAGGGTCTGGGGACACAGGGCCAAGCCGGGCTGACGGGCGCCTGCCCTCACGGAGCTTGCCGCCCCGCACACAGGACAGAGACTGAGCCGCGTGTGGTGTGGCGTGGCTGGGACACGGCCACGGGGCTGAGAGCCGTGGTAGCAGGGACCACCCAGGTTGCTCGCCCTCATTCTCCTGTCCCCAGTCCCCGGTCCCAGCACAGAGGGCGGCACAGAACCGGCACCCAGTTAGTGCTGAGAGGAAGGGAAGGTGGGGGCCGTAGGGGCACGGGGTGCGAGGACCTGCAGGTACAGTGGCAGTCACGGAGTAGGAACTGACTCAGTCGCGCTGGGGACACACAGAGAGTGGGACCCTTCGCTCATCCTTGCTGTGCATTCTTCAGGATTCTCTAAACCAGGCTGGCTTTGCTCCGGCCACTCTCTGAGCTTCTGTGACATTCAGCAAAGATCACCGTCCTCTGAGGACTGGGGAGGCAGACGTTTGAATCTGCTAAGCCTCACCTCTTCCATCGTTAATTTTCTCTGCTCCGTTTTGGACCAAGTGGTGATTCATACCCTGGGCACGGCTGCTTCCCCAGCTCTCCCCAACTTGCTGAACCTAAGAGGGGGAAAACCAATGCCCCTCATTGTTTAATTCACATCTTTTTTCATATGCATGAGATTGAGCACAGCTTTACACACAAATATTTAAACGCTGCTGGTCCCTATTTTTCTGTGATCTGGCTGCTATGTCCTTTGCCTACGTTTCAAATTGCCTTTTAGCCTTATGCTTCCTGATTTATATATCAAGAAACACAAACCTCTGTCGGTGGTATGAGTTTCAGGTATTTTTATGGGACTGCTCTATTTGTACTGGAGTAATTTATCCCTTTAGTCTTAGTAATTTCTTGGAATTAATTCACGGGGAAACAGGATGTATGCTGTGACTGTCTCAGAAATGTCACTTGCACTTACTGGAATCTTGAAATGCTGTTTTACTTTATATTCTATAACTTGCGTCCTGAGCGAGTATGTCTTTCAAGTCTTCCCTTTCTCACTTTCTTTTTATTTTTAATCCACACCCAAGGACATTTTTTTCCCATTGCTTCTAGAGAGAGGGGAAGGGAGAGAGAGAAGCATTGATTGGTTATCTCTCACTCATGCCTGGACAGGGGATCGAACCCACAACCTAGGTATGTGCCCTGACCAGGAATCAAACCTGCAACCTTTCGGTTACAGGACAAGGCTCCAACCACCTGAGCCACAGGGTCCAGAGCTCTCCCTTTCTTTTAACTAGCGGCTACATTTTATCAAGCGCATAGCCGTTCAGGATCAGGCTCTTTTTTTACCCTGTAAGAATTCCTACTTGAAACAAAGTGGAAGATGCCTCGACCCAGGAAAGCTGCATGTGCTCGCTGCTCCGTCTCTGACCTCGCCTGGCCGCCCTCGGATGAATCTGATTCCCACAAATACAAACCGCCGTGGAAGGTAATCGCCTGGGATGAGTGGGATCCCAGTACTGGCTGTGAGGGCGTGTCTCCCAGACAGAGGCGTCTGCGCTCACAGCTTGTGGAACGCATTAACCGAAGTGCAGAGAGAATGTCGGCGAGCCTTGTGTGCAGAGGTCCAGTGGGACGCGGGAGCTGCGGTCAGTGACTGAGGGGCAGAGCTGGGAGATCACGCGGGGAGGTCATTTTGGATCTTCTGAGGGGCAGCTCTGCGGAGAGACACAGAGTGCGCTGACACATGAGTGTACCCCTTCAGTCTGCAAAGGTGCATCTGGTCCTATATTGGCCCGCAAGGAAACAGCAGATTAAAACTTCTCCAATGCCAGGTTTTTACTAGGTGGATGGACCCTACCCCTAACTCGCTCTTTCTCTTCCCTTCTGCGCTCGATCATCCACATGAAAGTTGAATCTTTTGATGTGTGGAGAAGTAAGAGCTGCTGTTCCATCTTCCGTGTTACAGAGTCAGTGTTTGGGACCCAGGAGGCTATTCAAAGCAAATATTTATTGATTACCTACCGCATATCAGACAGTGAGTCTGGGGCTGGGGTAGTAACAGCCACCAACAGTGATGAAGGCAGCTTGCCTGGAGCCTTCGCCTAGCGAACGACCCAGAAGGAAACCATTAAAATACCACTTAGGAACCAATCGCCTGGAAGTAAATACCACGGCCGGTGGGCCATGACAGCCGGGAGGCGGCCACCGAGATTTGGCGTCTCAATCGGTGAGCGCAGGCTCTGCCCTCTGCTATGCCCCCTTCTCTTTGGAAGACTGTGCCGTGCGCACAAGGGACGGACAAATGACTGAGGACAACGTGCAGGCGTAGCTGCTGGAGCAGGTGGGCAGCATTGCGGGGTTGATGTAACGACACGTGCTTTGCAGAAGGAAACTTCTGTTGTCCCATGAGCTCGCTCCATCTGAGCCGGCGCTGCCTCACCCGCCAGACCTGGCTTTCCTCTGAGCCCAGGCCTGCAGCAGCTGTTCAAGTCCCCTGCCAGGGGGGACGCCGTGCTCACCTCTCTGTTTCTATGGCAGGGATGTAGGTGCCAACCAGCGTGGGGGAGGGTGACAAAGGTCGCTCCGTGGTGGCCAGCTGGTGGACGGGCTGGTCTGAGGGACCCAGGGCGGGGTCTGGGTAGGATGTCTGGGGGGCTGGGCTCAGCTGGGGCTGTCGACTGGGGCGCCTTCAGGTGGCCTCTGCGGCGCGGTGGCCTTGATGGGCAGGGGACCAGGCAGAAACCGCACAGCTCACTCCCACCCGATTCGGCCCAGCCCCACACGGCCAGGAGAACCAGGCTTCTCCGTGGGGCCAGTGTCAGAGGGTGTGCGGCCATACCCACGCCACACACTGTTTGATTTTAGGGTGCACCGAACGCTCAAGTCATTTACTTATAGATCCAGTTCTTGATGAACTTGAACTGGTTTAAGAAAAGTTTAGCAGTGTCTAAAAGCAATGGAGTCTTTTTAAAAATATATATTCAGCGCTGGGCAGAGCAGCATGTCTGCAGCGTTAACTAGTGGCGCCGACCCCCAAATCGCCCACAGCTCTGTGACTCCAGCACACGGGCCAGGGGCCCTCTGGCTGCCCCACACGCCCTTCGCAGTCACCTCTCTGTCCTCCCCGAGAGGCAGGACACAGACCCGCGAGGTGGCGCTCACCACCCAGTGCCCCCGCGTCTCCGAGTGTGCGAGTGCACAGCTGTCCTCGAGGTCGTCCCTCCACAAGCCCGTGTGGGGCTGCTGGGCAGGAAGGGGACCTGGACCTGTTCTGTCCGAGGCTTTATGTCTGAAGTTTCTAACCTTCCAGGGTTGGGGAGGGGGCGGCTAGGATGCTGCAGTCCAGTAGGAAGACCCTCATTAGGTACCCGTGGCAGCTCCCCCAAAGCTCGGGCCCACCTTTAGCCACAGTGGGGTGGGGGACAAGGGCTCGGGGTGGGGGACGTCTTTGCTGCCTTTGTGGGGGCCCATGGGGGCCCTGATGGGGCTCCCTGGACAACTGCCACTCCACATGCGCACGCACTGAGCAGACCACAGGGGAAGGCTGCACAGGACGCAGAGTTCCGGGTGTGGAATCTGGGAACACCAGGCTTTCTCCCCAAGTGAGGAAAATAATACCTTTTTGGTGCCTTCAGTGTTGGGGTCTCCGAGGCGGCAAGTTCAAAGGCTCTCGGAAAGGCTTAATCTCTCCCCAGCTTTGTTCCCTTTGAACCCCAGGCCGACGGCCTCGGCTCTGCCCCCAGGAGCGGCCGGGCTGGGTGAAGTTCTGGGCCGCACTCAATGGCTTCTTTGTGTCACTTGGTTCTCTAGACAGAGAATCCAGTGGCGAGAAAACCTAAGAGCTGTGAACACATCAGATGCCGAGGGGGACAGTGCAACCAACGGGCAACGGCTCCTCATGTCATAAACGGCAGCGACGCAGCGACACTGAGCGGCCGGCCCCCAGACACCAGGGCTGCGGCAGACACACCGCATGGCGCGGCACCGAGTGTGTATCTATTGTATTGTATGTGTGTGTATTACATATGATGTGCATGTGCGCGTGTGCACCACTGCTTCCAGACACCGCTGGCGTTTTCTCGAGTGAGTAAGAACAGATTCCATAAATGAATGATCAGAGCACTTGGGCACAAAGTGTAGTGTGGTGTGGCTCCAGATGCCGCGGACACTTTGCCATCCCCCCGTTAAGAAGCGGGTCTGGCTGCCCCGGTGCACCGGCCCCAACTGGCCTGTCCACGCGGGACGGGCCACATCGGGTGGGGGTGCAGCTGTGCTTTCCCCCTTCAGCACTGTGCAGCTTCTGCCTGGTCCCCTGACCACCTTTTTAAAAATTTTTTTAGAATTTCTGAGTTGGAGTTGACAAGCAGTATTACACTGGTTTCAGGTGTACTTTGCAGTCATCAGGCCTCTGTGTGACTTAGGGTACAACCGTCCTGACGAGCCCAGCGCCCGGCCGACACCACCCGCGGTTGTTCCAGGGTTACTGTATGTCCCGTGCAGGGCTCCGCGTCCCTGAGGCTGTTTTTGTAACGGGCAGTTTGTACTTCTCAATCCCTTCACCTTTTCCCCCAACCCCCCTCCATTCCCCTGCCTATCGAGGCCACCGCGCCGCAGGGGCCACCTGAAGATGCCCCAGTCGGCAGTCCCAGCTGAGCTCAGCCCCCCAGACATCCTACCCAGACCCCGCCCTGGGCCCCTCAGACCAGTCCGTCCACCAGCTGGCCACCACGGAGCGACCTTTGTCACCCTCCCCACACTGGTTGGCACCTACATCCCTGCCATAGAAACAGAGAGGTGAGCACGGCGTCCCCCAGGCAGGGGACTCGAACAGCTGCTGCAGGCCTGGGCTCAGAGGAAAGCCAGGTCTGGCGGGTGAGGCAGCGCCGGCTCAGATGGAGAGAGCTCGTGGGACGGCAGACGTTACCTTCTGCAAAGCACATGTCATTACATTGGACCATGCAACGCTGCCTACCTGCTCCAGCAGCCCTGCTTGTATGCTGCCATCGTTCATGTATCCGTCGATTGTGCTGCGTCCCCCAAAGACAAGGGGACACAGCAGAGGGCAGAGCCCACGCTCAGAGATGCCACATGGAGCAGAAGGGTCCCAGCCCCGACTTACAGAATGGAACCACGCAGTAGGCTGCTGCACTTGGGGCTGGTTGTGTTGAGGCCATAGGTAAGGGGGACATGTGGCTCTTGTCTCTTTTAAGCTGTGAAATCCAGGTGAGTGGAAAGACGGGGTCAAGGTCAGAGGTTCAAGGTCAGAGGCAGGGAGTTGTCTGCAGAAGTTCAAAGGCAGGGCCAGAGCAGGTGGAAGGAGGACCCCTTGCGTCCAGGCCTGGGGTTTGGTGCAGGCGCTTTCCCGGTGTCTCCCTCTGAGTCACTGCTGGAACTCTCCCAGTCCCTCAGGAATGCGAACCACCGGGGTCCAAGAAAACAGGCCATGATATTAAGCAGGCTTTCCAGAACAAGGCGGTCCTTTGTTGTAATAATTCCTCGTGAGAATTTTACAAGGAAATACGCTTTTCATCTCCATGGAAAAGCTTCAGTTGGTATCAGGCCATATTATTAAACAAGGATTAAAAATAGCCCCGGAGTTTTTTAAAGCATAATTTGCACAGGAGGATAAACGGCAAGTTCCACTGTGGTCGTCCACGGACTTCTTGTGACTCGATCCCGCCTGCCGTGACCACGGACAGGAACAGCACTGAGCCTGGGGCCAGAGTTTAAGGCTAAGAGCAATCAGGTTCAATGATTAAGCTATGTGGGTCAAGGGTGACCAGCCACCTAATCCATCTGATAATACCTTGATTGTTACAGACGGTGGAAGAGTGAATACTGTCAGCATTGGGGGTGCGTTTAGGATCAAAAGACGTTTTGAATAGTTCCGAGCTGTGTTTCAAATCTTAAGGTCAACAGTATGTTTCTTGAGGCTGAGGTGTGACGATGGAGGAAGTTATTCTTAAGTCCTGAGGATGTGGGAGCGCGGGGAACACATCCCAAGACCCAGCATGAGCCCCCTGCTGGTCTGGCATGAGGAACCCGATGCATCGGCCACGTGAGCAATGCCACGCAGTGGGCGCTGACCACGGCCACGTGCGTGGGCAGACGGCCTGAACTGTTGGTCAGCTCTGCTGTCAAAGTCCGCATGGAAAGCGTCACTACCTGTGCACGCTTTTACTAATTTAAGAAAAAATACTAAACGTTTCTAAAATAGGCCTAGCGGCACTTAGGAGACATTTTTCCGTGATAAGCTCACAAGAAGTGTGATGCGTGGCGCTGGCGTCCCCGGAGATGCGGGTACGTACCCCTGGCGGGTACGACTGCCAGGAGATGGGAACCGAGGGGCGGAAGGGAAGCCAGGCATTTGCTGAGCCTGGGGCCGCAGGGCGTGCAGGCTCCGGGGTTGTGGTCACTGCCGCCCTCACTGGTGCGTGTTGCTCCACTAGAGGGCAGAAGAGAGCAGGCAAGAGGCAGCAGGGACAGGGCCAGCCGGTGGCTTCCCGTCCAGTCCCCTCTGCCCTGCAGGGAAGGTAAAGGAGCTGAGAAGCCTGACAGGTGGTCCGCTGGCGGGAGAGCGCAGCTGGAATCGCTGGCCTGTTACCCGCCAGCGGCCCCTCTGGACCTTGGCGGCCACCCCTGTGCTATAATCGCGGAATACCAGGAGTCCCGCAGGGTGCTCTCTGCTTTCAGCCTGCACCGCGTGGGCCGTCCTCCCTCGCAGTCCCGGGTGGCCTGTGCCCGCCACACCCCACTGGCCCCAGCCCCATCCTGCACCTCACCAACAGGTGTGGGCCAGGCCTCAGAGGACTGCGCCTTCCCCTGCACCAAGTGCAGGAAGCAGAGAGGAGGGGACGCTGAGCCGAGGGACGCTTGCTCGGAGGGTGGCGCGGAAGGATGTCAGACCAACTCAGTGGCAGGCTCGCGACTGCCAGGCGAGGAGACCAGGCGAGGAGCCTGAGGGTCCAGAATTCGAGCAGGGGCAGCAGGTTCTGACGGCAGCAGCGTCAGCGTCTCCTCCCCAGAGAAATCGCTTCCCGGCATTCCTTGCCCCTCACAGACATTGCGACATTAGCTGAGCGCATTAGGGACTGGCCTCTCTGTCTCGTTGCTACTGGCTTTTCCCCATGTCATTGCTGTCATCCGCTTGGGGGGGGGGGTGGATGACATCTTTTAGAACACGGTCCCTTTCACGGGTGACTCCCCCAATTTTGTGGTTGACGGGGCATTTCCGAGAGCATTGTTGCCTTAGCTCTTGGCACAGAAAATAATCTGTTGTGTGATTGTTTCCATGGAGAATCAGTCAATGTATCCATTCCACTCACGTCATCTTTCTCAGGAACATGGGCCACTCACGAAGAACGTCTTTCCGCTAAACAGGTATCAGCCACTGATATTTCAGAAACAGAAGTTTTTAAAATGCCTAGTCCAGATTTGCAGAACTCGAAGCCTGGGGCATACTTTGGTGAATTAGGTGAATTAGCTTTTCGAGGTTTGTAGAATATTACTGAGATCTTACTTCCGGCACCAGCGGCATCCGAATAAAGATGGAAACGGTTAATAATCCCCTGAAATTACTCAACTTCTGCACAGAGGATACTGTTTGTAGTGAGTTTGTGGCTCTAGATTTCTCTGATGTTGGAGGTTTTCAGTGTTCTCAACACAACGAGTAACCCCCACCAGGCCGGGAAGAGAGTGAAACTTGGGAAGCCCCAGAAGCTGGCTCGTCCCTGGGTGGGCCTGTCCCCCTGGTCCTTGTCACTGTCCCCTCGACACATCAGAGATGCTTCTGTCACAGTGCTGCGGAGTGCTGGCTGCCGAGGTGACCGAGGGAGTGGCTGGCTCATGCTTTCATTCACTGAATCGGCAAGTCCTATTAAGCACCCCAAATGCCACAGAGGAAATCCCTCGATCATTTTTGCACCATTTTCTCTTTCAGAGCGAGGGGCTGTGTTCCTGGTCTGGGGCGCCCCATGCTTTTTGCCCTTTTCACTCTGTACCTGACTGTGTCAGGTCGACCTTGACGGAGTAGACACGCAGAGGACACGGTATCAGGGCGGTCCCTGTCAGCGTCCCCCCTCCTGGCATTGGTTGGGGGGTCTCTGTGCCCACTGTCCTGTGGATCCTTACCGTTACCAGTGAGTGTGGATCCGGACAGAGATGGGGTCCAGAGGGCCCGCGCAGATCTGGTGTAGATGGTGTCATGGGTGGGCTGGACAGGCTAAGGCATGCAGCCCCCTTAGGGCTGAAAATACCTGAGCCACGGCAAGTCTCCCCCTTCCTGTAAATCCTCTGCACTTTCTTACTTTCCTGTGTGTGGATGCCTTTGCATCAGCCACAGATGAGCGAGAGCGCTCACAGAATCTCACGTGCCATTCTCGTCCTGAAGTAGGCCCGCCTTCTCCCATGTAGCTCACCACCAATAGGCACCCTGCTGTAAGATACTGTCGTGATATTCTACACAAAAAGCAACCGTTTGTCACCTCCTTCGTGAATTCCAGCTTCCGAGCCCTACCCTTCCGCCCTGAACGTGACACTGAAGTTCGGCAGTTCCTGAGGAAGTTAAGTTCCTCGCTGCCCAGTTAACACCACTCAGCGGAATCCCACTAAGGCAGCTGCGGGAGAGGCTGGCCACCCCACTGGCTGCAAACAGCTCTGTCCTGTTCGTCCCTGGCCCTGAAGCAAACGTTTTCAATGAGCACGTCGTCCATGAGATCTGTTGCGAACTTGAATTTAGAAAATCAGATCTACTTAGTACCTGTCCCAGGTTGCTGTTTTTCGGTATACCAGGTGATTTAATATCGTGTGTCTGTCACTGTGTTTATTGTTTTTATTGCGGTATAATTGACATGCGACGGTACAGCAGCTTCAGGGACACAACTTAATGATTCGGTGTTTGTACGTTGTGAACTGACGGCCACAGTAGGTCCAGTTAACGCTCGGCACCCCGCAGAGTGACAGACTTTTTTACTTTTTGTGATGAGAACTTTCAAGATTTACTCTCTTAGCAACTTCTGGACACACGGCGCAGCGTTACCAGCACTAGGTTGCCCTGCTGCCCATCATGTTGCCGCGACTTACTTGCTTCACACGGGAAGCCTGTCGCTCTTGACCCCCATCGCGCCTCCTGCCAACCCCCAGCCCCTGCCTCTGGCAACCGCCAACCGTTCCCTGTATCTGTGAGCTTGTTCTTTTGTCTTTGTTCTTAGGTCCCACATGGAAGTGAAACATCGGGTATGTGTCCCTCTCTTTCTGACTTATTTCGCTTAACATAGTGTTTCGAGGTCTATCCAGGTTGTTGCGAAGGGCAAGATTTCCTTTTTTATGGCCGAGTAATATTCCACTGCATATATATATGCCACAGCTCGATGCATCCTTCTGCTGGTAGGCACTCAGGCCGTTTCCACGCTGTGCCGGTTGTAAACAATGCTGCGGCAAGCATCGGGCACGCACACCTTTTCAAGTTAGGTTGGTTTGTTTTTTTTAAATAAGCACCCAAAAATGGAATTGCTGGATCTTATGGTAGTTTTATTTTTAATTTTTAAAGGGAACTTCATACTGTTTTCCACAGTGGCTGCTCCAATTTCCATTCCCACTGACAGGGCACGAGGGTCCCCACTTCTCTGCGTCCTAACCGACACTTGCCGTCTCTTGCGATTTTGGTGATAGCTGGTCTGACGGGCGGGAGATGGCAGCTCAGTGGGGTTTAGATTGCATTTCCCCGATGGCTCGTTACATTGAGCAGCTTTTCCTGTCCGTGTTGGCTGTCTGTACATCTTTGGAAAATATCTATTCAGATCTTTTGCCTATTTTTTTATTGGATTTTTTTACTATGTTACATGCGTTCTTTATACATTTTGGATATTAACCCTTTATCAGATATTTGATTTGTAAATATCTTCTCCCATTTAGTACATGGCCTGTTCACTTTGTTGATGGTTTCCTTTTGCACAGAAGCTTTTTAGTTTGGTACAATCCTACTTGTTTATTTTCGCTTTGGTTGCCTCAGTTTTTGCTGTCAAATCCAAAAAAGTCATCACCGTGATGATGCCAAGGAACTTACTGTCTATGTTTTCTTCTAGGATTTTTTATTGTTTGAGATTTTACATTCAAGTCTTTGATCGTTTTTGAGCTACTTTTGGTTGAGTGTGGAGAGTGGCCCAGTGTCAATCTTTCGCACGCGGCAGTCCGGTTTTCCCAGCACCGTTTATTGAAGAGACGGTCCTTACCGCATTATTGTCTTTTCTGGCTCTTTTGCTGTAAATTCATTGCCCATATATTTGTGCATTTATTTCTAAGCTCTCTATTCTGTTCACTTGATTTATGCTCCTGTTTTTATGCCAATATTGTACTGTTTTGATGACTGTAGCTTTGTAACATAGTTTGAAATCAGAGTGCGAGTGCGTGATGTCTTCAACTTTGTTCTTAAGATTGCTTTGGCTACTTTGGGTCTTCTGGATTTAAGTTTAGATTTTGGACATCTTTCATAGCTATAGTGACCAGCTGTACTAATTAATACAGATTCTCAAAAGTGCTTAAGCTTTTTGGAGAGAGACCTGACAAGTATACATTTACAAAGTGAACTTTACTAAAATGAGACATGAGGGTCCATCTGGCTTTGCCACTTCATCAAACACCTGTAGGCAGCAGTAGAAAGAGTCACCAAAACGACCCTTTCGTGTTGTATATGAGGAAATGGACAGCTTGTGGGGAGGTCAGAGGTGGTTGGGACTGTCCTGGGTTAGCCCCCGGGAAGACAGGCCACCACTTACCTCGACAGACTGTGGCCTTTTCTAGACAGTTCTTGCAGATCCAGGCTTTCACAGAAGGCTGGTGAAGGCATTTTCAGACAGGTGGGTGCTTCCCGATCCTTCATGTCACGCCATACTGGTGACTCCTGCCTTTGATCTGAAAAGTTAACCACCAAGCCTCTGATTTCTGCCCTCTTTCAGCATTAAAAAGGAAACATTCTAAATATTCACATTGGTCCTAAACCCAATCTCTTAAGAATTCCCTGAGTAACCTGAAGATATTTCTGGTTAGCTGACTAGTTTCAGTCTGAGCAGAAAGCGCTCTGGAAACACCAAGCCCCGCCCCCACCCCCTCCCATCCTGACCCACAGAACGGTCCTAACTCGGTCATTGAAACCAGCTCATCGTCTTCAAGGCACTAGACTTTCTTCTTTGTTAAATAGGCAGTTCCAGGCCTTTGGCCTCCTTAAAACTTAGGAACATTTCAAGCAAAAATAGAGAGAAAGAAGGTACCTTTTTAAATTTTTCAGGAAGCTACCTGTTTCTAAAGGATTTTGCAAGATGAGCTAGGGAATTTCAAACAAATTGACAAAGCTGAATGTGAACACTTTCAGCGAGACCTGGAATTTCTTTCCCATGGTCCGTCCATCCTACTCCCCCCGCCCCCCCCACCCCCGCTCCATTGCTCTGAAAGTTGAGAAACAAATCACGCACCTTCCACCGCTAATTTCCTCCCAGAGCAGGGCCTGCACCTCCGTTGCTGATCTGAAGTCCGGGTGCACCTTGAAAGGCACACCGTCCAGGCCCAGCTGTGTCTGGTGCCCAGGACAGGGAGACGCTGTCCCTCCAATTAGTCTTCCCCTGGGGTTGAAGTGGGGGGCATGGCGACCAGCGTGTTCTCGTCTTTCCAGGACTTCCCTGGTTTTAAAACGGAAAATCCTAGGCTGCAGGAAACTGTATTCTTGTGCAAACCAGGAAGGGTTATCTCTGAGAGGGGCTGAAAGCGAACCGGTGACGTTCTCCAACAGAACCAGCCCGGGGATGGACGCGGTAGAAGTGGTGGTCCGTCTGGATGTGCATCTCAAGGCCACCACGAGGGGGCGCCAACAGCAAAAGTAAGAATCGCCACAAACCTGGCAGCGGAAAACCAGCTCACAATTATTGTCCTGCAGTTACACTGGTCAGAAGCTTGACGTGGGTCTTGCTGGGCTGAAATTCAGGCACCTGCAGGCCTCCCTCCTTTTCTGGGGGCTCTAGGGGAGAATCCACGCCCTGTCCTTCCAGTTTCAAGAGGTCCTTGGCATTCCTTGGCTTGTGGCTCCTTCCTCCATCTTTCAGGTTCCTCTTTGACCACAGTTCCTTGGTCACGTCTTCCCTGAGCACAGCGGGGGCAGGTCCTCCTTTCAAGGCTGCGTGTGATCGGGCTGGGCCCACCTCAAATGCAAACTCCTGTGCCCCATGTAAGGGGTCATGTCCCCAGGTCTGAATACTGGGGTGTGGACAGCTGCACCAGTAAATAGTCTTGGAGCCTGTCCTTTCCCATTCTGCCACTGTCACCCCAGGCCATGGCCAGAACGCGCTGTGGTCAAGGGCGACCTACCCGGAGAGTCAGCTGGTGGTGGTGTCCTGGCTGCTCTGAGAATGTCCCACCAGGGACGCCCGCCCGGTCTGAGCTGGGGGAGCAGGTCTGAAAGGCCCCTTTTCAGCAGCAGGAAATGTCCTCGCTTAGGGGTCCCCACTCTCCGGGTGCTTTCATTGAAAGCACTTCATGGCCAAGGTCAGGTCTCTCTGGTTGTACCTGCCTTAAAAAGTTCCAGACCCGCACTCCCAGCTGCACGACACGGAGCGTGCTGCACGGGCTGTGGCGGCCTTGGCCTTGCGCTCCGCTGCAGAAAGGGGGGGCCTGCCTGCTGAGGTGCCCACCGTGCAGGATGCCTGGCTGCTGCCGGCCAGTGACAGATTCCCTTGCGGGGACGGGAGATGCAACGTCACATCATTGTCACCTTAAGTTCTAGCAAGGGTTTCCTGCAGAGGGAGCAAAACAAAGCACACAGCTAGAGGCCCTGCCCACCTGGTCACCAAAGTTGTCCTCGGGGTGGTCAAATGTCTTCTCCCCTCCGCCCCTGCCCTCGCCGGCACACGGGGCAGGCGGGTCACAGTCCCACCGGCCTCCCTTCTGTCCCACCCACTGTCTGTCCTTCGCCCTCTCCATCTGCCCCTGGTATGTTTTCTCTTGTTTCTGTGGATTCCTGCAAGCCCCTCCAATCCTTACTGAAAAGGGGGTGGGGGCGGGGATTGGAAAAACCAGCAGATCTTTACCCTGAGGAGGGGCCCTCCTGGATGGAGCCCGGGACCCTCCCTCTAGACACAGGCCAGTGTCCGTGGTGAGTGGAAGGGGAAGGATCCTAGTTGACTCGTGGGTTCAAATCCTGCTGGCGACCTTGAGCAGGTCGCTCCACCTTTCTGTGTCTTCCTTTCCCCCGGTTGATGGAGGCAGTAGCAGTTCCTGCGTCGAACAGGCTTGCTGTCGGGGGAAGGGAGTTAGTGTAAGAAAAGCGTTCACCACAGTGAGTAGTTGGGAGTAGCTGCCATGTAAAAGGTACTGGCGGTCATCACCGTCACCGTCACCGTCACCGTCATCATCATCATTTCATAGCAGCCATTTTGTTTGTACTGACATTTGTAAAAGACAGAACTGGTATCTGTGATCTTAAGGCCTTCAGTGAATTATTTTGAGAAGGTTCTCTGTCTTCTTTTTGGAATGAGGAGTGGGAGCTGAATCCCAGGGTAACCCTCCTCCATGCTGACCCCTCGACCCCGAGCGCCCGGGAGGCAGACACTCAGGGGGGCCAGGGCGTCTCCCGGCTGCTGCCGACTCGGGGGACCCCGGCAGGCTTTCCTGTCGGACTGGGACAGGGCTTGTGCTCTGCTCTTCAGTCCCGGGGAAAGAAACCTGGAGACCAGAGAGAAACTGTGGCTTTTGTCGAGAGCCACTGGGACTAGAAAACGAGGTGGCCCTGGCTGCTGGTCTGCAGTGTCTGTCACACCAGAGATGGGCCACTGTGGGGCACCTGCCACCTGCACTGATTTAACTGCCTGTGTCCCCGGAGGTGGCCTGCTGGCGGGAGGCTGAGGGCTGTCCCGTGTTAGGGTCTCTGAGCCACCCGGGGCGTTCACCAGGCTTGTCTTGGATTCCCTTGTCCCCTGCCCGCAGCCTGGGCTGGCCACCAGTTCCCTGGCCCAGGCGGTGGGCCGGTCCATGTCCTCAGGTGCGCAGGTGCCAGGACATCATCTGACTGATCACAGGTCCACCTGTGCCACTGTTCTGGTGAGGGAGGGGCCACGCCCCGCGTCTGGGCGACCTGTGAGAACTTTGAGAACCTGTCTCCTGTAAAAACAGGCTCCTATCTGGGCAGACAAGAGGGTGACCAACAGTCCCAGCTCACTGGGACTTGGGGGGAGGACGTGGATTTCCAGTTTGACACTCAGGACAGTCCAGGCGAAGCAGGGTGGGCTGGTCACCCAGAGCGAGCCCTTTGAGGTGGGTGGGAAGGGAGCCCCCAGGCAGGCGGGGGGGGGGGGGGGGGGGGGGGGGGGGGGGGGGGGGGGGGGGGGGGGGGGGGGGGGGGGGGGGGGGGGCGGGGCGGTGAACGAGGCTGCTGCCGGCCTGCTGCGTTCTCTGCAGGGAGGGGCCTGGTTTCCTAGTCCTTAAAGGAACGGGGTTGCTCCCTGCTGAGAGTGTTTAGGGAGGGACCTGTGGGCGCTGTCAGGGGAGTGGGAAGGAGTGAGTCTGTCCCAGGCGCTCGAGGGAACAGTTAGTCACCCGTTCTGGACAGAGGTCCGCCCTGAAGGGATGTAACGGACAGGAAACAATTAGCAAACAATTTGGGGCTAAACCAGGCAGAGCTGACCTGGCTGGACAGCAGGGAAGGCAGACAGGCCGCTGACCAGAGAGTCGCAGACAGGGACTCGGGGGGACTCACTGACCAGGCCTGACGCGGGAGCCCCATGGTGGAGGGGGGAGAGATAAAATTATTCCAGGGAGGGGACGCGGGACAGTGAAGGACACAGCAGCAGCTGCAGAGAGTGACTGACTTGCCTGGCGTATAGATGGAAAGTGGAAAAGAAGAAGATGGGAAGGAAGGACAGAAGGAAACACAGACCAAGGACTGACGGACAATGAGGGAGGGAGGGCTAAGGAGGGGAAGGCAGCGACCATTCTGGTGTCAGCCACGCCGAGGGGCAGCGCGCCGTCCCTGCGCTGCGGAGGCCCGAGTCAGAGGCTGGGCACTGGCCTGGGTCCGACTGCCGGAGAGCAGCGGCGTTCCAGTTTGTGCTGGCGTCCCGTCCTGTGGAGGTCTAAGGGAATGGCCTTCGATCGACCGGGGTGCACCAGAGCAGGGTTTGGGAAAGATAAGGGGGGCAGAGATGCGAGACAGACCCGGCGGGAGGCTGCCAGGCAGGCATGTGCCCTGGGCCCTGAGACCAGGGTCGGGGGTGTCAAAGGAGGCAGTGCCCACGGGGGACAGACCCACGATCGGGTAAAGGTGGGAAAGAGCCCGCTTTCCAACTGAGGACCCGGACAGAAGCTGGGACCACCACCGGGATCCAGCCTGGGAGAACTAGGGGGCTCTGTTCATTGCCCATCGTGTGGCTCTGTGCGAGTTCCATGGTCTCCCTGAGCCTCAGCTTCCTCATCTGTGAAATGGGAGCCTCGGCCTCCTCACCTGTGAAATGGGAGCCTCGGTTTACTCATCTGTGAAATGGGAGCCTCGGCTTCCTCACCTGTGAAATGGGAGCCTCGGCCTCCTCATCTGTGAAATGGGAGCCTCGGCCTCCTCACCTGTGAAATGGGAGCCTCGGTTTACTCATCTGTGAAATGGGACCTGTGATAGACCATCTTACGGGAGTCTGGGAGGATCGAATCCTATAATGTCAGCAATTACTTGGAACCGTCTTGAAAGCTGAGTGAGGAGTGTTCACTGTTGCTGGCTCTGAGAAATCAGCTTAGAAATCACTGACTTTGGAGAACACTGTCTTCAAAACATTCACGTTGGACGATGACGGGGCGAGCCAGGCTGCTTGCCCCCCACCCCCGTTTGTTCTAGCAAGTTGTTGAACTTCAGATTCCGACGGGGGGTGTTCCCTTCTCCCCCACTGCACGGAGTTCTCTCCCCCAGGTGACGGGACAGCAGACAGCTGGTGACTGCTCAGGTCCCTCAGCGCCAACTGCAAAGTCAGAAAGGAGACCTGCCTTTACTTTGACCAGCAGAGTCCTTTGGTGTCATTTCCTGCAAGAAAGCAGTTCCCTTGGGCTGTGGGCCCTGCCCTGGGTCGGGGCCCAGGGCTCTCTGGGTGTCTCGTCCCTTGGACCTTTGCCCCTTGGCTGGTGTGACTACTGTGCACCCAGGCCAGGCCAGGGCCCTGCCTTTTTGCCTCCTGGCTAAAGATGTGTTTGCTTTTACAATTAAGAAAATGACTTCAGTTGCTGCTAATTTACCCTTGGAATAGAATTGGAGGTATTACCTTTTTTGGGGGGGGCGGAAATCAGTGGTTCTTTAAGGACTATACAGTTTGGCATGAAAATCAGACGGACTGAGCCTTGTTACCAAGTTCCCTAAATTCCATAATTGCCTGCTCTGGTGCGTGCAGGGCGGGAAGAGTAATGATGATGATGTTGATGGTGATAATGACAATAATCGCTGCCTTTATTGGGTGCCCAGGAGACTCGCGCCCATCACACGGAGCCCCGAGAGGCGTCAGGGTCTGCACCCCTGTGTTTAACATGCAGAGACCGAGGCTCAGGGAAAACAAATGAATTGCTCAGGGCCCCGCAATTAGGGAGAAGTGGGGCCAGAGAGACGCCCTCCAGCCCTGCCCCGCTCCAGCCCCCACCCCACCCGCCCCTCCCCCCACAAACGCTGTTGCCTCAGAGACACCTGATGCTGCTTTGAAGTGGAAACTTCAACTTATCAGGCAAATGGAAAGAATGATACATTTTTTTTAAAACTTACAGAATTATTCAAAAGCAGGAAGTCTCAGATCTATTTAAAGACTGTATTTGAAGTCAAACCAGGAGGCCAAGAGGCGCTGGGGGAAGATGTTGATGCCCTGACTCAGGCCCTTTGCGTTCTCTCCATATCTCTCCCTCTCCTGACCCTTCCTGTCCTCTCTCTTCCCCTCCTCCCTCCCCTCTCCTCCCCCTCCCCCTCCCCTGTTCCTCTCTCTCCTCCACCATCTCCTCTTTCCTCCCCTTGGATGTCACTCTCAGGAGCTCTTGGTACTGAGGATCCATGAACCTCTGGCAGGGAAGCTCGAGGCCATGGGCCCATACGAGGAGAGGCTGGAGGGGCCGTCCGGAGTGACCAGGCTCCAGGCCCCCGGGAGCCATTGGCATGGAGCCCTCATCACTTCAGAGTGCTCCATGTGGGCCGGGACCACTGCCAGGGCCTGGGGGCGCCCCCGGGTGAATGCAGCTGTGCCCTGGCTCCCAACACCGTGGGTTCCAAGGTTAGAGAGATCCCAGCAAGAAAAGTCTGGGTGAGAGTGCCCCCCCATTGGGCCTGCTTGCTTGGGGGGTACCATTTCCCGTCCTGACCTGCTCCGGAGGGCAGGCCTAGTGCAGAGACCCCGGGGGCAGAGACCCTGGGTGCCATGGTGAACAGTCCCTGCACCCCTGTTTTCTGTTACAAGCACAGCTATTCCACGTGCCACATGCTGGTGGCAGATGACCCTTGGGGCCTCAGGTGCCACCAGGGGTGTTCCTCAAACTCCAGAGCCAGTTGTGTGTGCCACAGAATTGTCTGCTGAGAGAAGGGACCCCAGCCTCTGTGGCCAAGTGCAGGGAAGACCCTACAGAACCTGGGAGGGTGGCCGTTCTCACAAAGGCCAAGGTCGCTGCTCCCGGCCACAGTGCGCCTATCCGATCACCCGCTCCCAAGGTGGGCGAGGCCACCGCGCCTGCAGCAGAGGACACAGGAAGCACACAGGGACATGTGTAGGTGGGTCGAGGGAGGGCATCATCTCCCGCGGGGCTGGCTTGGACTCTCCCTGGCCGCGCTGTGTCCGGCCTTCCGCTGGGCGGGCGGCCAGCAGAGGCCCGTCCCGTCCCTGGGGCCGCGTTGTTCCTCTCGGAGAAGAGCTGCTTCTGTGGCTGCCCAGGGCCGCCCACGTCCCGCTCCACCTCTGACCCCCGCCCTCCCGGTCAGCTACTGTTGTTACTCAGCCCGGTCCCTCCGGAACGCTGGGGCCGGCGCGGCCCCGCACTCACCGATTTCCTCCTCCTCCCTGAGACCGTCCCTCCTGGTTCCCGCAGGGCCCGGAACGCTTGCTCCCCTGCACGCAGGACACGCTTCTTTCCTCCTGGGCTGGAAGCCAGTAAAAAAGGGGCCATGAGCATATTATCAGTTTATTGCCTCTCTTTTATTTTCTTTCCACCCCCAAAGTGATTTCCCGTACACTTGGGTAAAGAAGAGTGCTTACTTTACAGAATGTGTTTACCATGGAGGCCCACACAGAACCTTCTAGAAAGAAGGTGAGCCGAGAAGGCAAGAAGTCAGGGTGGTGAGTGTGTGTGTGTGGCCTGCTCTGGGGGGAAGGAGACGTGGGGTGTGAGAAGCCACCAGGATTCTCTGGCCCTGAGGTTGGCTGGTCGAGGCCGGGGTGCCAGGGGCCCTTGCTTGGAAGGTGGGGAGGTGCGAGCTGCCCCTCCCCTGTGACTGCAGCCCCGCACAGCAGAGGCCATTTGCCTGAAACAAAAGACACGAGAGGAAAGTGGAAAAAAATTCTGAGTGGAGCTGAGCTTGCAGAGAAGTGGGAGAGGCTCTGATGGGATGAGGGCCCGAGGCGACGCCTTCTGTGGCCGCCTTTGGCCTCCCCCGGGGCCTCGGGCCTGTGTGTGTGGAGGCGGCCGGCGCAGGCTGGGACCCGGGAGGGTCACCACCATCTCGGACATCACAGAGGGTCTCAGCGGTGAATGGAATTTCTCGGCACATTTCTCAGAGGCCTCGGTGTTTTCATTATGACCACCACCACCAGAGGCGCTCAGAGCAATTGGATTCGAAAGGCAGACACGCGGTTCTGGGTCACCCAAGTGCCTGGGTCTCACTGGAAACAGACGCTCCGACCCACAGCAGCTCACCTTGATGTTATCAGAAAGGCACACACACGAAATTTCCCCTGTGGGCTCAGCAGTCTGCGGAGAGATGGCGCCCGGAGTGTAATTAGCCCGAGAGCATTATCAGCCACGGAGAGTGCAGCCTCGCTCGATCAACACGCCCACGGTGGCCACTCTGTCAGTTGCTCACTCCCACCTTGCACGCCTCTGTCCCATCGCCGTGTCTGGTTCATGCGTACGAGGGCCCGGGCACGCTTTCCTGGGCTGGTCGGTAATGGGCTCCGGCGGGCATGTCCCCACCTCCTCCCTGTGGTCACACCCCAGCACTGAAGCACATTAAAGTAATAAAATTAGGCAGCAAGGCGTCCTCCTCACTCCCACTGTGTTCCCGTAACTCCCTCATTTACAGCAGATGAGACAGAAAAAAAATTCAGAGCCGCTGAAGATGAGGCAACGCGGCAGAGGTACATGTGGCGTTCCCGGCCGCCCCGGCAGCTGGCTGATTCTTCCAGAACGAGTAACAGCCTCAGTCCACCGGCCACGCTGCGTGGCAGCAGTTCCGTGTCACGGCTGCATGTGGGGGCGGGGAGGGGGAGATGTGTCCCGTGGCAGCTCCCATTGCTGTCATCTAAGCTGTGTGTGGTGTTGCCCTGTGGACCCCTGTCCCACCCCTGGCCACAGGCTTGGTCCCCGCTGCGGTTCCAGAAGGAGCCTCTTAAGGAGTCTAAGTTTTGAGAGAGTCAGGTGACAAAGGCTGTTTTTACTTTTTAAAGAGTGCATTGCTCCCACCCTCCTTATTTGTCGTGACGACGTGGCTGCTGGGATGCAGGACACGGCAGGGGCAAGTTCAGGGGAGAACTCCGGCGAGACTGTTGGAGAGACGGGAAGGGAAGAAAGCGGCTTGCTGCCGGCAGGCCCGTGCTGGCCTGGACTCAGAGCCCGTGCTCACGCAGCTGCATGCAGACCCCAGGCAGGGCTCAGGCTCTGGGGGGGGCCCTGCCCCGGGTAGGGGGCGTTGTGCCAGGATCCCCGAGGGTACGGAGAGCAGGGGAAGGGGAAACCAGAGCCCCACCCTGCAGGGCCTGCCTCAGACCTTCCTGGGCTCAGTGCAACCATGAGAAAAAGAAGAGGCTTGGAAGCTGCGGAACAAGTCAGGGCTGGCCGAAGTATGTGCCTTTGTGTCCCTGGGCCCGTCTCCCCCGCCCCCATTCTTGGCCGGACTCTGCCCCGGCCTGCAGGCGGCGAGGAAGCAGCCTGCTTAAGAGGGATCCCAAGCCCCAAGCCACTGGGACCTTTCTAGACTCGGCTCTGTGCTGCTTCTCACTCTGGAACAGGTTGAGCAGGACACAGGCACCCTTCAAAGTGGCCATGTGGGGGTGGGAACCCCTGGTGGGGCATGGCCTCGGGTGGCCAGGCAGACTCCGTTTCAGGGCCCAGCTGCAGGGGAGTTGTAACTGCCGTCTACCTCCCCACCCCTCAGGCTTCCTGCCACTTCACAGCCTCCAGCTGGGATGGGTGGGGGGAGGGTTCTGAGCCCCTCCCCTCTGGCAGGTGGAGGGGCCAGGAAATGCTGGAGGCAGGAAGGGAGAGCCTGAGGGGTTGGAGGGGTGCGAAGCAAGCACCCAGAATTTGGGAGACCCTGCATTCAGTCATCTGGGTGCATTGGTGTCTCTTCACCTGTGTAACCCGCTCCCCGTTACGCTCACGGGCCCCAGCATCACATCGCCTTGGGGGAGCTAATTAAAAATTCAGATTCCTGGACCCCATGCCAGACCTACTGGATCCAAAAGTTTGAATTTGTATTCTTTTGAATTAATATTTTTACTTTTTTTTCTTTTTTAAGTACAACATGCACCCAAATACCCAAACCTTAAGACTTTGTGAATATACCTGTGTGGCCACCACGTAGATCTCGATCTGGGACGTGTCTGCCACCAGAAAGGACCCCGTCCCACCCCTCCCAGACGCACGCACCTGCACCGCCAGGCACCTGCCGCTCTGACCTCCGTCAGGTGGAGACGGCACTTCCCCCGCACCAAGCCGTGCAGGATTCTTCGCGTCGGGGTTCTTTCTCTGCGGGAGGAGACCCACCCGCACTGCCGCTGTGTAACAGCTGATGCGTTCCCATGGCGGGGCGGGGCCTGCTGGGTGACCACTCTCCGCGGTGCCTGGTGGTTTCCAGGGTTTGGCTGTGACGCTAACGCTGCGAAGAACGTCCTCGGTGCCCGCACGCGCTCATTTCTGTTGGCGGTGGAATCACTGTGTCACTGGGTGCACGGGTATGTGGCTTTTGGTAGTGAACGCGACCAGTTTTCCAAAGTAGTTGTGCCCGTTTTCAGTCCCACCAGCGATAAAGGGAGATGCGGTTGCTCTGGGCGCCTGTCCGCACGTGGCGTGGTCAGCGCTTTTCATGGCAGGGGTGCGTGGGATCCTTTGTGGTCCTATCTGCACCTCCCGGCTGGCTCACGGCGCTGAGACCTGGTCACATGCGTTTCGGCCACTTGCGTTCGCCTTCTGTATCGAGGCCGGTCAAGTCCTTTTAACACCGTCTGCGGGTCTCACACCCTCTTTACTTGCAGGGCCTCTGGTCCCCAGGGGCCTCTCCTGGCGACTTAGGGCCACCGAGGCAGGGAAGCCTGTCTGGGGAGCCCTCCTTCAGTTGTCCAGTTTTCTCCACGCTGCTTCTCTCAGCTCCCCAAACAGCAGGCCACTTTCCGCCTGTGTCCTTCTGTCCCTCAGGTCCTACGTAGAGTGCTGTTTTCTCAGTCGTTATTTTTTGTTTTAACGACCTGAGGCATAAGTGGACTCCCAGGCTCAAACACGGCTGTTTGTGTCGCTGAAGTCTGGCCATGGGAGGGGCATGTCCAAGCCCCTCCTTGTTTTATCGGCCCCCACGCCCTGTCAGAGCTGTGTGGCGTGAGGACCACGGACGAGGAAGGCGAGTTTCGGAACTGCCTTTGCCAGCCTCGACTCCACCGCCACCGCGCGGTTCCCCGCGTCTGCCTCGCGTCCCAGCCCCTGCGGGGCTCCTCTGCCGGTGCGCATGTGCATCCAGTGCGCTCTGTGCCTGCGCCCGGGGACACGTGCGTGGGTCCGACCGGCTTTGTCGTCAGAGGGGAAGCGTTTCATAAACTTCCACCCTCGATGCCGGCTGTGCAATGATCTACCTCTCAAGTGCCATTGCTCCCCATCTCTCTGCACCCCGCGAGTCAGAGGAGGGGGCATGAAAGCTGGAGAGCATCCAGGGGTCTCAGAGTGCGTGGTGTCCCGCAGTCCCACGTGGTAGCGGAGCTCAGCGGGGACTCGGAGGGAGGCTGTCTCACCGGCAGCATCTGCTGGTCTGGTTTAAGCACGATCATCCTGGAAAGACAGGCTTGCGGCTTCCGCAGAGGATGGAGCTAGAGGGTGGTGGGACCGAGGTGTCTTTCTCCTTCGCCTTTGATGACGAAGGGAATTGCCTCTTACCATCGCTTCCCTCTGCGAACCGCCGCTCAGAGGCCCCCTGCGGCAGGAAGTGGTCCCGGGAAGGGCACCTGTGTCCTGCGTCCGCTCCCCACCTCCCCCACCCGACCTTGGCAGCGGGGCCGAGGGAAGGGGCCTCAGAAGGATGTTTACTGTGGCCACTAACTAAGATGCAGCAGTCTCGGGCACGTGCCCTGCAGCGTCTGGCGTTGGTAAGGGTGAGACGGGCTCCCATCAAGTGTCCTTTCTCCGCCCGTAGGCCGGCTGCGACGGAGAGAGCATCGGAAACTGCCCGTTTTCTCAGCGCCTCTTCATGATTCTCTGGCTGAAGGGCGTTATATTTAACGTGACAACAGTGGACCTGAAACGGTAAGAGGAGGTTTCTGCATTGTCAAAGTAACTGCTTAATTACACACACGTGCACACTTGCACACACCAAGACGTGTGGCGTTATCTCGGTCCTGCCCCCCCACATTGGTACCTGCACTGTCCCCAAGCGTGGGCTCAGCCGTCATCACCAGAGCAGCCCCGCATGATCAGAACGGAGTAGGCGTTGGGGGCACCCGGAGGAGCCTGCGCTCCCGCTTACTGGTCAGCTCTGAACATCTCCAAAGCATGTCCAAGCCCGCCCCAGCTGGGAGCTCTGGGGAGAGTGAACCGGTTCACCTCTAGGTCCAGAGAAGGGGCCCCACTGTCTGTGCTGGTAAGACGTTCTGTATCGGCACAGCGTCCTCTGACGCTCTCAAGGGTTGTTTTTCGTCGCCTGGGAGGGCTCGGCTAAGCCTTGGGGACGAGCCTAAACCCTGGCGGCTGCCGACCCAGCTGCCCCTCCCCCACACCAGGAAACCCGCGGACCTGCAGGACCTGGCCCCTGGGACGAACCCCCCTTTCATGACTTTTGATGGGGAGGTGAAGATGGATGTGAATAAGATCGAGGAGTTCCTGGAGGAGAAATTGGCCCCCCCGAGGTAGGCCTCACCGCCCCCCACCCGCACAGATGGTCCTGAAGCTGTTGGTCACGCGTGTTTGGTTTTCTGTGGCCGTGGCAGGCACTTCTAACCGTGCCCGTGCACCACAGAAAACACAGGGCGAGACTAGAAGCCTCGAGGGAAGGCAGCCCCAATTTCTTTGCTCTGAACCTGCAGTTTGGCCGGTGGGGTTTGATGGCAGGAAGTGGGGGGACAGGCTGGTTGATGCCGCGTGAATGGGCCATGTCTTAGACTCTCGGCTGTCAGGGAAGGAGTGCGTGCTGGCAGCCTGCAGCCTGCGACGGGGCCTCGAGCCCGTCACCTCCATTGTAGCAGCGAGGGGACTCAGAGCAGGGCGGCCGGAGGAGCTGAGAGCTCAGGGGAAAGGTCAGTACGCCTTCCTCCTTCAATTGTGTGGCTGTGAGCCTTGAAGATAGAAAACGATTGGGAAAACGTTCGAGGGGAAGTCATTTTTGTACCCACTCAGCAAAGAGCTGTCCCCCCACGTGCTATCCCAACTCAAACATCGCTCATCTGTGACCGTCTGATTTTGAATTTTTCAAGGTACCCCAAGCTGGCGACTCAGCACCCTGAATCTAACTCTGCAGGAAATGACGTGTTTGCCAAATTCTCAGCATTTATAAAAAACACCAAGAAGGACGCCAATGAGAGTGAGTACCTACCCCCTTCCCGGGTTCTGTCTTCCACAGGGCCCTCCCCTGGGCCTCGGGGGCGGTTTCATAGGAGAGGCTGGGAATTCTGCCTCATCCCCAGGGCGGGGAGGGACCTATGTGTAGAAACCAGGAGAAAGTGCCTCCAACTTCAACCCTGCACGTGGGTTTCAAGACACTGGGTGCCCCTTCTAGAGGTCGGAAGCCTGGAAAACAACATTTTTTACGGTGACAGACTCGTCACCGGGTGTTCCCAGCCGCACCAAGGGGCTTGTTTAAATGCCTCTGCTGCTGGACCTGCTTCGTGGTGGGGTTTCCCTAAAGGGCTCTGAAGGAACGAGTGGGTTCTAGAAACTGCAGTGCCCTGTCGACCCCAGAGCTATCATCCAGGGAGGGCTGAGGCCAGGTCATCCTCCCTCCCTCGTGTCCTGAGAAAGGTGGCGCCCGCTCACGGGGCCCCTCCCCGTCCGCCTTCCCGTTCCAGTTCACGAGAAGAACCTGCTGAGGGCCCTGAAGAAGCTGGACAGTTACTTAAGCAGCCCCCTGCCCGACGAGGTCGACGCCAGCAGCGCGGAGGAGGTGGTGGTCTCGGGGCGGAAGTTCCTGGACGGGGACGAGCTCACGCTGGCTGACTGCAACCTCCTGCCCAAGCTGCACATCATCAAGGTGCGTCGCTCCTCCCGCCACGGGGACAGGGCTCTGTTTCGTTTTGTTTTGACCGGACGGCAAAAATCATCCGAAACGTGAAAAATCTGGCCCGTTTCTGTGTGAGGCGGCCCCACCCCGGGTTTCAGAAATGTGGCTGGTCTCAGGCGGACTTCTGACGTCCCCCTGGGCACCTGGCTCCCGGCCCGCCACCCTCGCCGTGCCCCCAGGTCTTGTCCCCACAGCCAGAAGAAAAGCGCCGTGACAGTTCTTGAGGGTCAAACTGGCATCTGGCGTCCAAGGCCTGGGCGTGAGGAGCGGAGTCCGTGAGGATTAAGTGGGCACGCGGCCGGCGGCTGGTGGTGGTCGGGGCAAACTCAGCCCCGCCGGGGGGCATCCATCCCGCCAGCCGGGAGCCCAGGCGGCTCTTTGGCTGGGCCTCCCCCGCCCGGTATGGCGTCCTGTCTTCCCAGAGAGTCGAATGTGAGACGGAAGTCAGGGGTCATACATTGTGACGGCTTGAAGACCCCCTAGGGCAGTGCAACTTTAACAGGAGAAGGCGTAAGAATTGTTTGGGGAGCTTTCTAGAAACGGAAATCGCTCAATCCAGCCCCCGGGCCACCTCATCAGAGCTCCTGGGAGTGAGCCCGAGACGCTGGCAGATGGTGCCACTCTGAAGTCCTTGGTCACAGCTGTCACTTGGGGTGCCCAGCCTCTCGGTCACCTACAGCTGTTGCTGTTGTCATTGTCACTAGCGCCATACCCTTGGCCCTCAGCAGCCGGAGATGCCCCAGGGAGAAGCCCAAGTCTCGTGCCGGGGCATCTTTATTATCGGTCTTTGGTGTAAGAGGACGGGGAGAGAAGATCCGGGGAAATACAGGACGAGGACCCTGCGTTGTAATACACACGTCATTGGCGTTTTGGAAATCCACAAATGTAGATTTGTACAACCTGGGGCACCGGCCACCCTGGTTGCCCCATGTCGCCCCTGCCGTTCTCTTCCCACATTGCTGCCTCCTCCGCGGGCCTCTCCCGTCTGCTTGTTCTTTTCTTTTCTCTCTTCCCTGCTGCGCCCAAAGGTGCCAACTGGAAATTCTAGCCCTAAAGATATTGCTGATCCTGCAAGGGAATGTTTTGAAAAGAACATTATAAATAACTTTACAATATTATAAGAACAATATAAATAGCATTGCCGGTGTCTTGACATCTAAAATTTAATGGCAGCATATTAAGCCCTTAAACCTGCTGCACGGGTGATGGTTGAAACGGGACATTGGGGAGCCACTTTGCAGTGAGGTATTTATATAGTTGTGTTTCGGGTGAGTCCCTGTAATGAGTGTATTCTAGTCACGATAGCAATTGCCACTGGTTCAGCTCCTATAAAAAATGTTTACATTTCAGGGTACATAAAGTTTTTTACTCTGAATAGAGTAAAATAGAGCGGTCCATAGCTCCAATCTAAGACCTAGTAGCAAAATCTTCAAAGCCATTTAGCACTCAGAATACCAAACAGCTTAATAATCTTCCAGGAGGGAGCATTTCTGAGGGGAAATGAGAACCCATCTGAAGGAATTTATGGTAAAAGATGAGAGGGAAAAGCAATTTATAATTTATTCGCCTTCCTGAAACCCAGCAAAAACAGTATGACAAAATAGAGCGTAGCTCCACCTTTCATAAAGCCAGAAAGGGACAGATCACCGACTCAAAGACTAAGCCATGTCACCCGGTGCCGCAGAGGCAAGGCACGCGTGTCTGTATCGTCAGCAAGGTTCCGCTCGCTCTAAAAGTCGGCCGCACGGCCCTTGAAAGGCCAGCCCAGACTTGTCTATCTGAGGAGCAGGGCTTGGATCAGCCCCGGGAGAAGCAGAGAACATCCCTGCGGAGGGCAGGTGGGGCGGAGGTCTCTGGGGAGGTGCAGTGGAAGGATGAGACACGCAGTGGTACCATCTTTGCATTCTGTCACTGTCCCCTCATCCAAAGGAACAGGGAGGGGACGTGGCATTTTGTTTTGTGGCTGCTGAGCAGAGAAGAAAAACAAGCCTTGAACTACTCAAGAGAGACTGTTAAGGACCCGAGCTTCATTGTTAGTCACAGGGACCTCCTGCCTAATCTACAAGCCTCAGAGTAGAGGATGCCTAAACCAAACCCTGACCCTCACCCTGACCCTGACCCTGCCTTTTCCCTGAGCAGAGTGTCGAGCAGTGTTTGGTGAGACTGTCTGAGGGTAAATACCGAAATGGTCAACCAGCTGCCCCATCTCACCCTCTATTCCCCACCCCCCGCAACCCCCAGCTGAGGACATCTTTTCATTGCTTTTAGAGAGAGAGGAAGGGAGAGAAAGAAACATCGATGCGAGAGCAAAGCAATGATTGGTTGTTTCCCATACTTGCTGGACTGGGGATGTGCATGCCTGGACTGAGAATCGAACCCACAACCTAGGCATGTACCCTGACCGGGAATTGAACCCACAACCTTTCAGTTATGGGTCGACGCTCCAACCAACTGAGCCACACCAGCCAGGGCCCTTGGCCCTATTTTTAAGCAAATAGTAGGTGCAATAGATAAGCAGAAAGAATCCAGGTGGGACCCCTCTGTGGGTACACGTGATAGAAAGGCAGAAGGAGAGAAGGATGAAGAGAGCGGAAACCAGAGGACAAGACAGACGGGGAACGCACATCGGATGCAGCATCGCTCCAGTGACTTAAAGAACACTCCCCGTGGGTACTTCTCCACGGCCTCCAAGAAATGAGAGTACATGGACCTTTCGAGGAAAAAACTCAAAGACGCAACACAAGATGTGAAAAAATATGCATAACATCACAAAGAAGATGGAAATCAGGCTGCAGAGCTCAAGAAGAAAACTTGAAGGCAAATAAAGTGGCTGCAGAAATAAAAGTTACATCAGAAGTAACAAGACTAGAAAAAGACATCGAAGAAATGAGTCAGGGTGCGGGGGCTGGGCCGCAGGAAGCCACCCTGACTCAGACGGAAGAGAACCAGCAGGCAAGAGAGACCCCGGTGCGCACAGTCGGGCACAAGAGAACAGGAGGAAGGAAAAGAAGGAGACTCAAAGGGACGCTCATTGTGAGTGAGGGGACGCCCTGACCTTCGGTGCAAACAACACGCCACAGTTAGGAAGCTGGAGCCCCAGAAAATCAACACGCTGTGACATCTTTGGTAAATTATTGAAATCTGAGGATGAGAAAAGAACTCTTTTGGCATCTGGACAAGAACAACAACGGCAGCGATGATGATGATGATGATGATGATGATGATGATGATGATGATGATGAATTAAATAAGGAGCAAAGCCACCTACACAGGGAAGACACTGGCCTCATATGTCTCCATGACTACATTAAAACAAAACAAAACAACAGAAAAATGGCTTACTGTTACAGAGAATTAAGGGGAAGGAGCTGTGATGTAAGAATTTTATAGCTAGGTAAATTGTTTTTATCTAGACTCCTGATCTCAATAAAAGAAGTACTCCCGAGCCAATTTAAAAGATAGAATTACTCTATGATGAAATAATAAAGTCATAATCGAAACAAAAATCTAAACACAGAGATGCGTGATGTAAAAAGATTGTAGAGAAGCGTAAACCTACTTAGATCTCACACCAGGACTGAGACGGAACCGTGGTGGGAATTGCAGAACAGAGCAGGACACAGCAAACGGCGCCGTTGTGATGGACACACTTGGAAGGGGGCGTTTACAGGGGAGGGACCGGCAAGAGGTGGGGTTCTACCAACTCCCTCATTTGTCATATGCAGGAGTGAAGAGACACCATCTAAAGTTGATAAATCAAGAAATAGAAAATTCCTGCTACTTCAGGTTATACAGGAAACAACTGGAAAAGTTAAAACAGACCAGAAACCTTCTAAGTCATCAGAAGGGAAATATGCACAAATATATGTAGATAGGTGAAAAAAAAGTATTATATTCAGGAAATATAATACGAAATCAAGTTTCCATCTGTAAGAATCATACACATTATAGATTTACTCAGAGGTGTAAAAAAAAAAAAATGGCAAAGCTAACCCAGGCAAATGCAAGCAAAAGGTGAGCAGAATTCTTAACATTAACATCAGTAACGGTGACTTTGAGCGGCAGATGGCAGACAGAGTAGGAGGCTTTCTCAAAGGGACAGGGTGCTGTTCTGGGGCCACACTGCGTGCGTGACTGCTGGCCTCCCAAACCTGAGAAACGCGTCCCAAAGATTGTCCCGTCTGTGGTTAAGTCCCACGTCACTTCAGACATCCCGGAACCAGTGGAACAGGAGGCAGCAAAGCGGACTGGTTTGTGTAGCCCTAGGTCCTGTTAGGGTGTGAATTGCGTCCCCTTGAAACTCACATGCCGAAGTCCTAACACCCAGGACCTTGGAATGGGACCTCACTGGGAAATGGGTCCTCGAAAATGTCATCAGTGCAGATCACTTCGAGGTTATACTGGAGTAGGGTGGCCCCCATGCAATATGATCATAAGAAGGGGAAATCTGGGCTCAGACGCAAACGCAGTGAAGACACCTTGCGAAGAGAACGCCACGGGAAGACCGACGCCGTCACAAGACAAGGAACTACCAGCAGTGCGGAGAGAGGTCAGAAACACAGTCCCCCGTCGAGCCTTCGTGACCCTGCTGACAACCTGATCTTGGACTTCCATCCACCAGGACTACGAGAGAACACATTTCTGTTGCCTCGGCTGCCCAGTTTGCGGTGCTTGGCTAAGGCAGGCCTAGGGAGTTGGTAAGAGTCCCCAACCATGTACACCTCCTTCATAGCTCATCCCCCAGCGGCCCCCGTTCAGCCCAAGGAAACACAGCACACTGCTGCGTTGCCCGTGATCTTTACTCCCAGTTCTCCCCAGGGTGAGGATTTGTGTCTGTTTAGCTCCTGATCTGTCCTGCGCACACAGTGGACCACAGTGATGCCCTGTGTGGATGCAGAATGGTGGAACACAGATACGCGGGATTTCCCAAGGTGGGGCGTGGGCTTCACCGCAATCTGAGCCCACGCAAAACTGAAGACCTGCTATGAACCCTCTGGCACCCAGGTGCCCAGCAGTGCCACACATGGAGAGAAAACTGCCACACACACCGGGGGACCCCACCGGCTGGCGCCCAGGGCACAGTCGGGCCGCAGCTCATCAGGTCCGTCCGTGACAGTGGGTGGGCAGCATGGCGTGGAGCCACGGCTTCAAACCTGGCGCCTTTGTAACCGTCCCCATCCGCAGTGCGTCCCACGCCTAGTCCAAGCGCAACTCGGGGTGGCCCGGGGCCTGTGGGATGACATCAGGACCCGACCCAGAGGAAGTATCACACGCCTCGACGCGTGGATTGTCTCATTGAGCTGGATGGTTTTCCCTTCTCTGACGATTTCCCCTTCACATGCAGATCGTGGCCAAGCGGTACAGAGATTTCGAATTTCCCTCCGAAATGACCGGCCTCTGGAGGTACTTGAACAACGCCTACGCCAGAGACGAGTTCGTCAACACGTGTCCGGCCGACCGGGAGATCGAACGCGCCTACTCGGACGTGGCAAAGAGAATGAAGTGACGCTGAGGGCTCGGTCTGACTCCGCCGCTGTCCGGGCCAGGCTGCGAAAGAGCGTTCTTCGTGTTTCCCCACGACGCCTATCCTCCGCGAGAGAACGCTCACGCTTCAGTAACGCCTCCTCCCAGGCGGACCCACGTGACTCCGCGTGCCCGAGGCCTCGCACGCTGTCAGCTCGCTGGTGCCTCTGAACAGGACCGGCCCGACGGCTGCCCACGCTGACCGTCCAGCTCATCCTAATCGCTGTCTTTCGCCTTCACTGACGTTGTAATCCGTGATGTTTAGGGCACATGTTTTGCAGTTTTAAGTTTTGAAGCAAATTAGGTTTGGGTCTAATTCCTCCTCTAACTGAAAAACAATGGTCTGTCTCTGATAGTTCTCATAATCATGTCTAGCTTATTTTTCTCCTCTAAAACAGCACTTTAAATTTTTTTCAGAACCAAAACACTGTTTTTGTAATCGCAAAATTATACGCGCCTATATTAACAGTTTAACACCGTGTCAGAGAGTGTCGAGATGGAGGAAGAAAAATCGCCTGAAATCTCACTGCTGATCGTACTGGCTGATGGTGTCCTGGCGAGCACCTTCCAAACCCGCGGTGTCTGGCTCCTTCTCTCTCACGTAGTTTCGTTCCCAGGTGGCATCGCTCACTTTTTTCTTTTTTTTTTAAGGTTTTATTTATTTGCTTTTAGAGAGGGGAAGGGAGGGAGAAAGAGAGGGAGAGAAACATCATTGTGTGGTTGCCTCTCATGCGTCCACTACTGGGGACCTGGCCTACAACCCAGGCATGTGCTCTGACTGGGAATTGAACCGGCGACCCTTTGGTTTGCAGGCCTGTGTTCAGTCCACTGAGCCACACAAGCCAGGGGCTGCTCTGCTTAGTTTTAAAGGACTGGGGAAGAGGACCTCTAGGAGCAAGCCAACAGGTTGGGGACTGCAGAGCTGGAGAGGATGCTTGCGATTGGTTTCACAGGGGTGGAGAACTGTGGGGCCCACAGATCGGCAGGGACCAGAAGCTGTGGATGGTCCCCACTGGGCCTGGTCACCACCTCGGCGTTGTTGCTGGTGCCGGGGGGTGGGGGACAGCAGAGGAGAGCCTGTCCTCGTCTGCCCTTCCCGCCTCCTGCCCGGGGTTTTCTCTGCTCCCTCCCCTCTCGTGGAAAACGCTCGACATCAGCTGCAAGTGGGAGGCTCTCCCTGCCCTGGGTTGAAAGGGGCCAAGTCCACCTGGATCCCTTCTGCTGGCCACACTCTCTGAGACCTGGCACTGCACTTCTATGCCACATTGCCCTGCGGGGCTCGCCTGGGTCTTGCTGCCTCTCCGACCTTTGTTGTGGCTTTTCAAGATCAGGCTGGGAAAATCCAGAGAGATTCCATTCACGGTGACTGCTTTGGGGCAGTTCTGGTAAACGGTCAAGTTGGGGAGGAAGTGGAAACTATCGACTCAGAGAGTGTTCTGGTATATCTTTGGCTCCCCCCGCCCCACCCCAGGCAGCTTCTCTCAGCAGCTGTGTGCGGGCCCGGCTGCTGGGCACCCCTGCAAGACCTGGAAGGCAGCACGGAAGCTGGTAGACACCCCTCAGGAGCTGCCGGGTCCTCTGCCATTTGCACCCCTTACAGAAGCCCCCACTTTCCGGGCGCGGCAAGGGGCTCATGCCAACACGCTTGTCGGAACAAAGGCCACGTCAACTCTAGTGGTGATTCATTTGAAAGACAGTAAAACATATTTGTGTAACTGCCGTGGGATTCAGTGAAAACGTAAGAGAAAGCAGGAGCACCCTCCACATCTCACCATCCACACGTTTCCCGTCTGTTTGGGGGTCAGAGTTTTAGGCCTAGTTTTGTGATGTGACGTTTAAACTTGGTAAATGGGTTGGCAACCACTTGTAGCTAGTGCTCACTTTGTATTTTAGATGAGAAAAATGATCCACATAAACTCCATGTGCCTTAAAAATTAAATAAATTATAAAAATGTTTACGTGGAACCAAGATATGTGTTATTTTTTTTAGTTTGCAGTCTCCACTTAGATTTCAAGAAATAAAGCAAATGGAAAGGGCTTTCTTTAAAGCGGGGAGAGCGGCTTTGAGCCGGACATCAGTGGCCTTTGAAGTAGACATGACCTGCCCTTGAACTATGACCCGCAAAGCCATTTGGCAGGGCTGTGAAGACCAGCGGCTTCGCCTTGCCTGATGGGGGGGCTGCCCTGGAGGCCCAGCAGGCTCTTTGGGTTCAAAACAACGTTTTAGAGTAGAGCTGGCGGACAGTGTTACAGTAGCGTTGGGTGTGCAGCACAGTGACGCGACATTCATACATTCATGCCCCGATGTGACCACCGGGATACGTCTGGTGACCACCTGTCACCATGCAAACTTATGACGGCATTTCTGACCCGGTCGCAGACTTTGGGGTGTACATGCAGTTGCAGGGAAGTGGGCAGCTCCCAGCAGCGCCTCCCAGGCCTGTGGAAAGGTGGGGCTTGGAGAGAACCCTTCCAGGGCAGAAGGTCTGTACTGCAGTGTGGGCTTTCAGACAAATGCACTGGTTCTTCAGAACACACCATACAAAATGAAAAAACAGAAACAAAAAACGCCATACAGAGTGCAAATGTGGACACCCGGGGTAGGAATCCCTCCTTCCAGGCTGGGAGAAGGTTCCCTGGGGGGAGGGGACCCCCTTCTTTCTTCTTCCCAAGAGGCCTGACAGTTGGAAAAATCAGCGTTTCTCCTCAACACACAGCCCCCAAATGTGGGCGGGGCCAGAGGCCAGAGGCCGGCAGCGTCAGCACATTAGACTCTGGACCCTGCCCAGCACCCGGGGATGGACGGTGGGACTTACCCCAGGGAAGGACTTCCGGAGACCAGAGGTCTCCACAGGTGACCTCTGAGCTTCAGGGTCCACCCCCAGGAGTGCACCCAAGTGCTTCGCCCCAGATAGATGGGCAGCCGGGCAGACACACACACACACACTGTCCCAAGCACACACACAGACACAAACACACATGCCACACATGCACATTTGCACACCAGCACACACACAATACTCACACTCACACCCACACACACACTGCAGGGTGGGGCCAGGGCTCCGTGTCACCTGCCTCCGGGCAGGGACCAGAAATGCGTTCTTAGCCGAGTTTCGCCCACGGCTCCACACCTATCCCAGGGCCCATCATCAGGCTTCAGAAGAATTTTAAAAACTAGCTTAAAGAAAATATAAGAAAGCCCCTTTCTTTTACTTAGGAGAACCAAGGTATGCCTCATTCCAAGAACACAATCCACAAAACTCTGAGCACATAAAAGGGATAAACTGAGAGGACAGGTGCTCACATTACGAAGTGGCATCTCTGTCCAGATGGCGGTTTAACTCTGAATTCCTCTATGTGGCCAGTTGCTTTGCAGACGGTTGACTTTCTCTTTAATATGTCACCGCATTTCAGGGCGTGGCCCCTGAATGTGGCCAGACACAGGTGGGTGGGTGGCCCCTGCGCCCAGAGGGACGGCGGCATTCCCCGGGGCCTCTGCAGGTCTGGGAGGTGAGGGGGACCCTGCTGCCTGCCTGTGAGCTTGGGGTCCCCGCAGGGGTGGCTGCCTGCCATCGCAGCCTGTGCTCTGACAACGTCACTGTCCCCACAGCAGAGGGTCCCTGCGGAGTCTCTGAACGCCCTTGTCTTGCAGAGGGCCATTCGGTCAGGGAGAGCCTGGTGCTGCCACTTTCAGGTCAGGCACCGTCCACAGGAAGTTGTGTTCTGAGCAGTGAGCTGCAGACCTGGGTGGGGGAGCCATCCATTGAGGGAGCGAGGTGGGGGCTGGGGTCGCCGGGAGCTCGAATTCAACCTCTGCTCACTTCTCCCCTTTGGGGGCCACTGTCCCCACTGTCCTACCCATGTCTTCCTCCCACAGTTCCCGGGTGTGTCAGCTGTCCTAATGACCCTCTTGCAGAGAGGCCACTTGCAGAGGTTGACCACACCCTGCGCCCTCCCCCCATCCTGTCTTCGGGAACAGCTTCCCTCATGTGCTGCTGGGCGAGTGGACAGGACAGTGGCCATCAATGACTGCCCTGGGGTTACCCAAGGGCACCTGCCCAACCGGGCTCCATGGCCTGCAAAGCCATCTGACACTGTGACCCTGAGTCAGGCCCCTGTCCACGGCCCCTCAGCTGCTGCACGCATCACGAACACCTGCTGGAGCCCTGGGAAGTAACCATGCTGCTGGGACCCCATCAGGGGTGCAGCAGCATCACCCCCGGAAGGGGGAGCAGCCCTCGCTCAGAACGTCTTTTTTTGTAAAGGGGCTGTTCAGAGAGCACCAGGCTTCCTGGCTCGCTTTTCCGGCGTTTGGTGCTCCCAGGTTACACAGGCCACTAGCCCTTCCCTAGAAGCACCTTTGAGGCAGCGTCCAAGTTAAAAAAAAGACCAGGAAACCCCAAACAATGAAGATGGTGGGTCTTAAATCTGCCGCTGACACCTTTGATGGGCCTGATGGGCCTCGAGTCTCTCCGAGCCTCGCTCTTCCCATCTGGAAAGTGGGGAGCATAGCTCCAGGCACTGGAATGCGCTGTGCTCGGAGGCTGGGAAAAGGGTGCTTCCTGGGTTTTGTCTTCCTCCATGAGGCAGGTCGGAATGGACAGGACCCTGAACCTTTTCACGCCAGCGGAAAGCCCATGTGCCCTGATGGCTGAAGCATACCCCTTCCTCTGGGGGGCGCTGGCCGCTAACTGCCCCGCGGTCAGTCCCTGTGCGCTGTCCGGAGCTGGCCCAGTTGTCTGCCAGGCACCTTGAGCCAGGTGTGCTCCACAGCAGACAGATGGCTCTGTCCGGACCTCCCCGTTGGGCTCCCAGACGCTGATTTCAGTTGCATGATGTAAGCCCCAAGGACCCCCAGGCCTGGCCGCCCTTTCCACCACCAGGTGTCCCTTCCCAGGTTCTGGGGATGGGGTGGGGGGCGGTGCTTCTGACAGGTGCCAGCTGGGTGGAGCCCGTGAGCCTGAGCAGACACCAGCTCAGTCCACGGCAGCTGTGTGTCAAGGGTGGCTCGTCAGGGCCAGAGAAGCACAGGTGGAATGGGGAGGCCTTGGCCCCACTTCCAGGAAGTCCACACCCAGCGCGGGTGGCAGTGTTGGACGTGCAGAAGGCCGTCTGCAGGGGCTCCCGCTCCGGCCCTGGCTGCCCGCTCTGCCTCAGAAGGGCCACTAGGACGAGAAGCCCCTCGTCACACCATGGACACGTTCCTGGATCCCAGGACACCTGAGATGCCTGCCCGCGCTCCTCTGAAGCCGTGACCTCTGGGGATGGCACACGTCCCTGAGCCGACCTGTCCTCACAGCCCTGGGCCCAGAAGGAGGTGGGCGAGTGTGCACAGGGGCCGGTGGCAGGAGGGAGTCTCAGCTGCCATCCCACGGCTGTGTCCCCCATACCTTCTCCTGGCCCCTCGCATGCCCCTGGGGGGTCAGAAGGTGGGGGTGCGGCTCCTGCGGCTGGTTGGCGCTCTGGGATGGAGACTTCAGCCTACTTAATTGTTCCTGAGTCAATTGCCCAGCCATCAATAAATCCATGCGTGCGGTGTCCCTGTAGAGCTGTACGGAAAAGCAGTCGGCAGCCTCGGCTCTGGCCCCCGAGTGTCATGGCCTTGGCCTGCTGTCCCGTCCTGGGCTCCGCTCTTTGCTGCCCGAGAGGAAGAAACCCTGACACTGGTCCTGTGACCGTATGGTGACGACGCAGCGCCCACCAACAGCCTGTCACCGAAGCTCATGTCCCTCCACCTTGAGGGCTGACATCTCGCCCGTGGTCCTGAATACAGATGGGACCCCCGCTCGCCTTCCATCAGACCCCAGGGCGGCTTCCTCACTCGCAGTGGACCAGGAAGGTTCTCCCCATGTCTTTCTGCTCAGGAAAAAGCAAAAAGAATCCAAGGTGGAGACAGATACGGATTTCCCAGGAAGAGGACTCCAAGCGGGGGAGAGAAAGAGAGGCTCCCAGAAGGGTCAGGGTGACCGGCATTCCCCGCAGGTTGGAGAGGACTTTCTGGTGCCTGTGCGCCCCTCCAGGAAGTGCAGGGAAATGATGGGAAGACGCTGGGTGACGCAGCTCCAAACGGCCTAGTGCTGGGGTCTGCGGACGGGGGCACTGTCGCCCTGCCAGCCCCTTCTAGTGTCTGGCCTCCATCCGGATCTTCCAGTTTCGGATTTGCTTTCCTTTTCTTGCAGCTTCCAAATGACTCACTGGTCCCCAGAGAGAGTGGGGACCAAGTCTCAGGGTCCTTTGGTGGTGGTCAGGCCTCTTGGGTGCACGCTCTGGCAAGTTTTGCTAGCTCAGGAAAGGAAAGTTGTATAGAGTATGATAGTACAATATATAAAGATTAAAAAGTTAAAAACAACAGCAATGCCTCTTGCTTTTAAAAATAGTTCCAGTGAGAACGTAGAGCAGCGGCCAGAAAGGTGCCCAAGAATACAGGTAACGGGAAGCCAATGGGCGGGGCAGGTACGGGCTTTCGGATCTCACTTCGGCACGGTGGAGCTGTGGGGCCGCGCCGCGGACGAAGGCTCCGCAGCGATGCAGCGCCTTTCGGGGGCACTTCGCAGTTCACGGAGCCTGCCCGAGCGAGTGCGGTGCCACAGGTCCCAGCCACGCGGGTCGTTAAGGAGGACACTGTGACATCAGCAGGGGCTGCCGTTTCGTCCCCTGGTTATGGAGCGGACATAGGTGCTTCTCTCTCATGGGTGGAGGGTGCTGTCCACAGAGGGACTTTGTCGGGTCCACTCCGGGGGCCCTGTGCTGTTTAGAAGGGGCAGGCCAAGGCAGTCACGGAGCTGGCAGCGTCCAGGCTTGGAGGTGGCAATAAGGGGAGGGGGTGCGGTGGCTACAGGCTTGTGGGCCCCGGGCAGTCCTCTGAAGACTGAGGGGTTCGGCTGGGTGGGTGGCTTTCCAGCCTCGATCGTGCGTCAGAATCATCTGGTGCGATTAACAATGACCACTGCTGCCCTGGCCAGTGTGGCCCGTCGAGTTGGAGCATCAACCCGTACATCAGAAAGTCACCAGTTCGATTCCCAGTCGGGGCACATGCCTGGGTTTTGGGTTCAAGGCCCCGTGTGTGAGAAGCAGGTGATCCATGTTTCTCTCCCACATCGGCCTGGATGTGGGCGTTTTCTGCTCCCTCAGCAATCCTCCCGCTCGGCAGCATTAACAGCCTGTGGCCGGACGCCCTCGGAGGGGTTTCCAGCGCTCACACTCTAATATCTGGGTCCCGGGTTACCCACGCCCTGGAGGGAGGCAGGTGAGGGCGAGGGGCGCACCGAGGGACCCTGCTCCTGAGGCAGTTGGCCGGGCCAGCCATGGGCGTGCCTATAAAATCTGTGTACAGGGTGAATACTGTCCCTCCAGATTCATGTCCACTCAGAGCCTCAGAAGGCCACCTTTTTGGAACTAGGGTCTTGGCAGATGTCATTAAATGAAGATGCGATCATGCTGGATTCGGGGGGGCCCTAGGTCCCGTGTGACGGGTGCGCTAGTAAGAAGAGAAGACGCGGAGACACAGAGGGAGGTGGCGAGTGGAGATGGAGGCAGAGGCCCCGAGGCGCCAGCAGCTGCCAGGGCCTGGGAGAGGCAGGAAGGCCCCTCCCCTGGCACCTCCGGCGGGAGCACGGTCCCACTGGCACCCTGATCTCTGACTCCTGGCCCCCAGAACTGGGAGGGAGCACGATTCTGTTGCTTCCAGGCACCCACCTCATGGCCCTTTGCTCCTGCAGCCACAGGGACGCCTCCGCCCAGTGCGGGTGGCTTGGACCTCAGAGTGGCTGGGTCACCTCGGCCCTGCTGAGCAGCGAGAGGCTAGAGCAGACAACGCGGCTAGAGCAGCAGGCGGGTCAGTGGTCCGAGGAACGGGGGTCATGCCCCGAGCCGGGCAGGGACGCCGAGGTGCCCACGGCGCCTGGATCTGAATGAAGCCAGCATCCCACCTGAGGGAGCTGGCAGCTTCACCCCCAGGCAGCGCTGGGGGCATTTTGTGTGAACAGAGAGAGGACCAGACAGGAAATAGCTGGAAGCCCTGAGTTTCGGTCTCTCCCCTGCTGCTTCTGGCCAGTAGGCTTTGGGAAGCGCAGCTAACCGCCCTGGGGCTCAGTTTCCTCACCAGTCAAAAGCAGGGATTGGGTGACATAATCTGTGTCATTTCCAACTGTCGTTACAAACCCTGAGTCAGTGAGACAGTTTAGGGCTCTCAGGCACCAACGGACACCCCCGCCCCCCAACAGTTCTTGTCTCAGCCCAATTCTAGATTCCTAACTGTTAGCCACCTGCTCTAGGGTTTTGGGGTGGATGTGTTCCTTTCTGGTGAAGTCACTCCCCAAATTTAGGGTATCTCCACAGTCTGTGACCAAGTGGGCAACATCTAATCACCTGAGCACGACAGCGAAGGGAGAACTTATCACCGGCCATGGGTCTCAGGAACTGCTTCTTCTCAGTACCTGTGCTATGAGACCGACCAGACCTTCAAGAGCCCAAACTGCCAGGCGCAGAGGTCTTAGGAGCCTTTCCCAGCCCCCCACGCCACTGCACGGCATCCTGCTTCCCCCCAACCCCGTGCACAATGAGTCCTGACTTTGACCCTTCGCCTTGACAAAAACAAGCGGGCGCAGAAAACACAGGGACGGAGGGCACGTTTTCTCTCTGCACTTTCTAGGTGGACACATCAGCGTCCTGTGCCGTCTTACAACTTGCCATCAACTTAGCTGCTTACCACAACACGCGTGTGCCACCTCCTGGGACGGCGCCAGGGATCTAGCCGGAGCTGGTTCTCGACTCAGGGTCTCCAAGGCTGAAGTCAAGGTGTCAGCCAGGGCTGTGATTCTGGTTGCAGGCAGGGTCCACTTCCAAGTTCATTGGCTGTTGGCAGAATCCAGCTTCTCACAATTGTGGGACTTGCAGTGACCCCCCACGGTTCCTGGCCACAGGGCCTTCTCCCGGATGCAGCAGTTTGCATCACCAAGGCCACAGAGGCGTGTCTCTGCTGCTTCCAGGCTCTCTGAGGTCCTCCACTCGTGACCTCCAGGCCTTTTAAGGGGCTCGTCTGATTGTTAAACCCGGCCCAGCAGGGTTCTCTCCTTTGGGACTCAAGTCACCTGATGGAGTTTGGCCACACAGGGTAAAGTCTTTCATTACAGTCAGCTGATGAAGGACCTTAATGACTTATGCCGAATCCCTTCACCAAATCACAGGGGTGATGGTCCACCATAGCTCCAGTCCCCTCCCACCACACCCTGCAACCGTGGGCAGACGTTACAGGGCTGCCCACCAGGGTCTGGGAGACTTGGGGGCATCTTAGAACTCTGCCCCGGGTGCATCTGAGGGTCTGTTATGGCCATTCCAAAGGAAGACCGCCCCGCCGTGCCCAACCCGTGGGCCGAGGTCAGCCTCTCGGGAGGCCCCAAGCCACGGCATTAGGTGTCTGTGCACATGTTCTTGGCCAGCTTCCCTGAAACCCTCTGCTCCTAACCCTTGGGCTCGCGTGCAGTGGTGAGGGCAGGTACGGCGTTTCCGTGAAGCCCACTGACTTGGTTCCCAGGTCCCTGTGACAAAGCAGGAGTGTGTTGACTCGAGTCCTGGCACCGAATGTTTCTGTTTACTCAGGCCCTTGCCCCGGGGCGGGGAGAGAGGGTGGAGCAGCAGGAAGGATTCTTTTGCTGCAGGTCAATGCAGTGCTTTGTTAGGGCTCCACCCCACCTCATACAGGGGGCCAGGTGGCCCCCCGCACAGGTAGACGGTCTGCCCTCCCTTGGCCTCCCCTCCGTTCAGCCCAAAGGCCAGCTGTAAAGATGAAAAAGAAGAAGAATTTTTTACAATGCCACGGTTTCTCCTGTGGTAGGAAAGCTACCTTTAGAAAGAAATAATAGTCTCAGAGACGTGCCGTGGAGTTTGAGAAAACAAAAGATGCCAATTCTTCTCCGTTTTCTTTGAGCTTCTTTCTGCGTAATTTGCTGATACCTGTTGGAAGGTTGCATTTTTTTTAATCCTCACCCAAGGGGAGGTTCTTTGATTTGAGAGAGAGCGAGAGTGAGGGACAGAAGGAGCGAGAGAGCGGGAGAGGAACATCGACATGGGAGAGAAACAGCGATCGTTGCCTCCTTATGCGCCCCAACCAGGGATGAACCCCGCAACCGGGGCACGTGCCCTGACCTGCAATCGAACCCGCAGCCCTTCGTTCTGTGTTAGGGCGCCCACCGGGCTGAGCCACAAGGATCAGGGCCATGGCTGCACACTTTGCTGCAGGTTCTATTTTGTCTTTTGGGGACACTCCTGGTTTACCCATCCAAACCAGGCCGTCTTTCAAGCCACGCAAGTTGTAGGGGATGTGGATTTGCTCGTTGTCACCTGTGCTGTGAGACCCTCGGGAGTCATGGGCCCAGGGACTTTAAGCCACAGGAGCATGACGTCTCTGTCCAAACAGCCTTGCTGTGTGGGGGAGTGGAAGAGAAGTATCACTCTGGGCTTGTGTGCGCACAGAACCAAGTTCCGCCCCGTGCTCAATGGCAGGTCCCCAGAGAGACATGGTGTGGCCAGGAAGCCTCAGGCTTCTTGTCGCCAAGAGAGGAGCTTGGCCTGAGTAGTCTCCAATGTTGGGATTTTACGTCACCTCGGACTCTTCCCGTCGCCTGAGCTGATGTCCCAACTTTCACAAGGGGCCGCCGCCACATAAATCCCGAATATCTCACCCCCGAGGAGTGGAAATGGCCGACTCCCCAGTGTGGGATGGTTCTCATTTGCCCTGGGTCATCTCCTCCTGAGAGGTGTTCAATGGCACGCGGTCGCTATTTGAAAAAATTAAATTAAAATGTAAAAAGTGTTTTTTCACGATTTTTATTCTTGCATTTTTATGTCCTCGGAACAAAATGATGTTTTGTTTGTTTGTTTTTGGGAAGAGGAAGGCAGTGGAGGCCTGCCGACTGCCCCCAGCAGCGCTCGCTCAGGAACGTTGTGAGGTCAGAGCGGTTCCCGGGAGACGTGAGCCTGTGGTTTCAGCCGCCGGGCGTCTTCACTGGCAAAATGGTTTCTGTCGGGGGGATGAGCACGTTTTCTGCGGGCTCTGGGCTTTCCTGAGGGGGTGACCTGCCCTCGGGGAGGGTCGTGTTCCCCCAGCCCCAGCCCCGGGCCCAAGACCTGCCCTGCACGGGAGGAGCGGGACTTCCACTCGGCTCCGCACAGCACTTGGAAGAGGGCGGTCCCTGGCGGGGAGCGGCTGCAGGGGAGGGGGCGGGAGGGCTCCCTGGGAGGGCTCCGCAAAGGAAGCCCCTTGCAGCTCAGCGACACCTGGGGGAGGCCCCCCCCAGCAGCCATCCAAGTACCCAAAGGTCAGTGACGTGACCTTCCTGTGAAAAGGCTTCTACTTGGTTTTCCTGAGAAGGCTGCAGACCCCTTTCCACTTCTAGAGAGGAGAGGTTTTTCAAATGCAGTGGCACTCACAGGTGACAGTTTGGGAGGCCGCCACCTCGACCACACCAGGGCAGGATCCTTCAGCCCCCGGAGGGCTACCACCGAAACCCTGCGGGGTTTGCCTGGGGGCTGGGTCAGGGGGCACAAGATGCCTTCCCAGCGTGCTCCCAGGAGGTGAGCCAGTGCTGGCTCTCTGGTGCCCTGAGCCACGGCCGCGGAGGCAGTTTGGGTCTAGAACCCCGAGCCCAGGGAGTGGCTAGCGCCTGAAGCTTGTTTTTGCAGAACTGAGTCCCATCAGAAGAAAGGCGGTTCCCAGTTTGCCATCCCCAGGCCTCGGGCTGCCACTGGCCCCGGGTCTGTGTGCCTGGCAAGACAGCACTCTCACGACTCCCGAGCCACACTTTGGGGGTGGGGGGCTGGGAGGGGCGTGGAAGTGGGTGGGAACTGAGGTATGGGGGAGTATTTGGAAGGGGCGGAAGCAGCAATGTGACTCAACACTTGGATGTTTAATCAAGGAATCTTAGCGAAGAACAGTACATCCTTTGTCAGGCAGAAAATGCAAATGCAAATCAGAAGCCCGCAGAGAGGGAACCGACAGCGACCAATAGGGTGCTTCCAGGGGCGTGGCCCTGGCTGCTGTAACCCCACCCAGGTGAGCTCCAGCCAGGGTCCCTGGGGGGTCCCCTCCGCGTGGTCTTCTTCGTTGCCCCGGGAGTCAAGGTAGGAAACTCGGGGTTAATTCACACAATTAACTATCACAAGCCCAGTATTTGATGTTTTCAATGCCCTTTGAAGATAATAGAAGAGGCCCAAGCCTCTCCCCTTTTACAATGACTTCAGAAGTGACTCGGTTTACCTGAGTGAGGACTGCAAGGGCGGCCATCCTGGCACTGAGTTCACCAAACCAGGGAGCTGTTTCCTGAAGACTGAGCTCACACCCAGGTTTTTCCTTCCTGGTCGGCATCGTCCCCATCTGCAGCTGCTTTCCGCCCGGCGCCATTGCCGCCTCCTTCTGCTGGGACTTCAGGCAACTGGGCCAGGGCCGTGTGGCCTTGGGCACCATGTCGCTTACCTTTGCTGAACCTCAGTTGCTCCTCCGTAAAGGACTGGTCCTACCTGGCTCCGGGAACTGGCACGAGAAAGCATGGGGAAGTACGTGAACAAAGAGCCACTAGGGAAAAGCCAAGATCACTGTGGCTGCCTACTGGTCCGTTGGGCTTGGCGTCCGAAGGCGGAGCCGCCTTGCGGTCAGGGGGCTGCGCAAGGAGCCCAGCTCCTCGCTAGTCAGGAGGCCTCAAACTGGCTCGTCTTCTCCCCATCACACTTGTCTTCTGAACGTGCAAGGGAAACCATGTTGACTTTGTCTAAAAAGCCGTGTGAAGGGAGGCTATGGCACTCGAAAAATGTTTTTAAACGCCGACTGCCATGCTCTGTTCCAGGCGCCCTTTGTCTCTGGAAAAGCTCCTCAAGGCGCCCGGGATCCCGGGAGGAGGAGGCCCCCTGGGCGCGGGCTGCTTCGGAACCCGGCGGGCCAGGGCACCTGTGGCCTGGCCCCCTTCCTCCCGTCAGGGAGGCCTCGCCGGACGGACGCAGACTGTCCTGCCACCCTGCTCGTCGCTGGTCCCTTCCTGTCTGGAGCCGCGACCCCGGATCTTTGGAGAAATCAGTCACGATGAAGCAACGTGATGACGCAAGACAACACTTGGAAAACTTCAAGGGGCAGCGCCGATGCTTGTCGACAGTTGTCTGGTTAACCGCGAAGTTTCTAAATTACTTTAATTGAAACACGACCATTTTTAAATAAGTGTGGTTGGCATGTGACATTAGAGTTGTCTCTGGCGCATGACACAGTGGTCCGACATTGACATGCCTTCCCATGTGATCGCTCCGCTTTGCCCAGCACCCACCCGTTGCTGTGCAAACCCCTGACAATGTTATCTATCGGCCACATTCCCTGCTCTGGCCGCTGTCTCTCCCCAGCTTCTTCATCTTAGAACTGGAAGTGTGTACCTCTCACTCCCCTTCACCTTTTCACCCATCCCCCACCCCGCCCCTCCTGCAAACGGCAGTTACCGTTTGTTCCCTGTATCTATGTCTGTTTCTGTTGTCTTTGTTTGTTTGTTTTTAGATGGCACATACAAATGAAATCATACGGCATTTGTCTTTCTCTGTGTGACTTATTTCACTTAGCAGGATACCCCTACGTCTGTCCGTGTTGTCTCAGGTAGTAGGAAGTTTTGAAGCAGCGGAGGAGAGACGAACAGTGTGGAAGAGGAAGTGGTGAGGACTGGAAAGCAGCCACCCACGGCCGATCGGGGCGGGGCGCGAGCTGGGCCGGGCTGTTGAGAGATTGCACGTCTCCCTGCAGGTGAGGCCCCCAAAGGTGCCGGCCTCAATGATTGAGGGGCGGTGCGGGGTAGGGAGGCCTCCGGTTCCTCGCCTGGAGGTTGACTTGGAAACCTCTCTGGTAAGGAGAGCAAGGCAAAATATTTTCAGACTTCTCTGCTGTACAAGCCCCCGGCAATCTGGCGTGAGTCCGGCGGTTGGGAAAGAGCTGCGCTCTGGGCCACGCTTCTCGGGCCAAGCTGTTCTTTTTAGGGCAGAGCTTTGGGCTGATTCTGAACCTGGAAGAGGGTCCAGCAACAACAGGGCACACAGAACACTGAGTCAGGAGTCAGGAGTCAGGAAGGGAAGTCACACCCTGGCCAGTCTTCCCTCCGAGCCTGGAGCGAGCTGTGGGCTGATTGGCCTGCCCATTCAGCTGTATTTTCAGACTGCAACAGTACATTATGTCTGATCCATTCCTAGTCCTGGATCACTCTGCACACCTGGACACTGCATTGCTGCATGAACATCAAAGTCATGTCATAAATGAGGTGCCTTGGGGATTGTCCAAGGAAAACGAGTTTGGTATCCAGCTCCAGAGTATTTTATTGCTTTCTAATTTTTGAAACATAGCAATCCATTGTGATCCATATGATAAATCTATTTATCAAAGTTTTTTACTCATCAGAAAACTTTGTTATCAGGCATGGTAGGTAGTAGAGAATTTATTACAGTTACCGCGAATGTTACTTTTGAAAACAGCGCCGGTTGACCCTGATTTGCTACTGGCTCAGGCGTGGTACTGCTATTCCTATCTGAAAGTCAATGTTTGGTCTCATACTCACCATTGTCCTGCAAACTAAGCACTGTTGCTGTCTCCATTTTACAAGTAAGCACCTGTGTCCCAGCGAGGGTAAGTGGCATCTTCCACATTCCGCAGGGAGTTGTGAAGCATGCACACACACACACACACACACACACACACACACACCCATCATAATCCTAGTGGGAGACGAGATTCCACCTGGGAAAGAGGCAAGGATTTCGAGCTCTGATCTGGTAACTGAGGTCTGAGAGGTTGCGAAGCTTGGGGAAACCACCTGTGACCCATCAGAGTCTTGTCCAGTACCGTGTTTGATACTGGTGCCCTGTGTTGGGAAGTTCTGTGTGATGACCCCTCCGCCCCCCCACCCCCAGCCCTTTTCCCTGCCAACCACGCCCGGAGGTTAGAGCGACCCCTCTGGCGGGTCGTCATGGAGACCCAGCCTCAGGTTCTCCGATCCAGCTCCCTCATCCCGGCTCCGGTTTCCTCCCCACCTCACAGAGGCAGAACACAGCAAAGGCACAGGAATGTTTGTTCATGTCCAAGGTTGTAGAGCTCATGCTTTTGAGAAACTGGATTCTAACCTGGGCACTATCGTGAGCTTGTAATGAAAATCCCACACAGCAGCTTGGACGTCTGAGATGTGTAGTGTGCATCGCTGATCCAGATAGATAAATGGTACATGGTTGATAGCTGATTGATAGCTGATAGCTGGCAGCTCCTACAGGAATAGACATTATTTGCTGTTATTATATTTTTTCTAAATTAGTCTTTTAACAGCTCCACCCACACAGATGTCCAGCCTCGTGATGGCCACCTTCCAGAGGACAGAGAAACCCGCTCGGAGAAGCCAAGCCCCTCCGGACGTCCACGCCGCGAGCTGACCTGCCCTGAGGGTCCCCCGTGGTGTGGGGTGTCAGGAGGCCCTGTGTCCAGGACCGGCAGGGCCGAGAGGGGCATGCGCCTCTCTCTTAGAAGTGAACCCGAGGCAGGGCAGCCAGCGGCCCTCAAGATGCCTCCTCGGGTCTTTATGCTGCCGGACGCTGGAAACGCGGTCTGACCGTGGAGGGAGCGCCAGCTACGACCAAACGCATCGTCGGCATCTGAGGCACCAAGTCCCCCTTGCCCACCCTGCGGCCTGCGGCCAGGGTTGGGATGAGGCTCCTGGAGGGGGAGGAGCTGGACCAGAGAGCCCCCCACCCCGGGAGGCTGGTCGGCAGCCCCTCCGTCTACTGAGAGAGCTAGAGCTAGTCAACTGACTTCTTGCTGCCTCAGTTTTCTCACCGTAAAGTGAGGCCCTGAACAGTGGCTGTCCTGTGGTAAATGGGTTTCTCCCTGAAAGCTTCACACAATGTCCCTCCGGGGTGCTGGAGGCTGACCTTTGCCCCAGGTGGCAATGTCTCTGCCATGACAAGGCTGCTGCTAACCCAGGCCCTGGGTTTGCCTTGGCTTGTTTCCATTTTCAGCTGGAAATTGAAGTTGGATCGATCTCAGGCGGACTGGGCCCTGGCCGGCCAGCTCTGAGTGGCTGCAGGCAGGGCGGGGCCCCCGGGACCTGGCTGCTGGGCGTTTTCTCCCTGTGGTTCTGGGCAGCCTGCTCCCTGTTGGGCAGCTGTGCTGTTTTAAGACTGGGCTTTCTGGGAGAGCACTGGGCAGTTCTGGGAGTCCCGGGAAAGGGATGCTCTGCCCCCTGCTGCCCTGCAGCCCCTCAGCTGACTGCAGTCTGGAGCACCCCTGGCTGCAGCTGCCGCATGGCCAGGCTGTTGGGGTCATGGACTCCACTTTCCCCTTTGCCATCGTCTCTATGCCGCCCTGGCCAGAAGCCCCTTCTCCGGCCCTCCAACATCCCGCCCACCCGAGCTCTGGGAGGGGCAGAGGTGGGGACCCCTGGCCAGCCAGGCCTCTGCTCCAGCCACGTCTGCGCTGGCTGCCACCGCGGGGTCCCTTTCATGGGCTGGGTTGCAGCTAGCTGGGCCAGTCACCCACCCTTGGTGGCTCCCCAGCTCTCCCAAAGTGCGCTGACGGCGAACAGCTCCACCTGCCCTTGGGGACCAGGGCAGGTCTGTGCCCCTGTCACCGGGCCTGCCCTGGTCGAAAATGCTCTGAGCCTAAAACCTCAGTGAAGGAAGTTTGGCTTGGGGTGCACCCTCTGTGCCTGTGTGTGTTTGTGGGCGTGTGTGTGTGCTCTGCGTTGGGGGCTTTCAAAAATGTATGTGTGCGTTTATTTATTATTTAAATTTGTCAAGGGCGAGCAGTCCCTGAACACGCCAGCCCGGAGCACTGTACCGTGAGGACAGCCAGCGTCATGACCACGAACACCACAGGTTCCTTGATGGCGGGGCGCTGGTTTGCGGGTGGGCGGGGTGCTGGCCGCCCCCTGCGGAGGGGGCGGCATCCGTGGGGGGCCCTGCTGAAGCCTCGCCCACTCTGCATTCTGTCAGCCATGTGGAGACGGCACCCTTTCTCCCCCAAGCACTTTCGGAGGCTTTGTACCATGCTGAGCCACCGGCGTCAGATGCAAGCAGTCGATAACTCTGCGAAAAGTCACTGGGCAGTTTATCCCGCTGGCCCCATGCCTGGAATTATAATCAGGTCTCGACTTCTTCAAAGCCATCTTGCTTCGGATTTTCCAAATCAAAAATAAATATCGAGGGCAATTACCTCCCTTCATCCTCTTGATGTGCAAAACAGCGGTTCCCCCATTAATTCAAGAACCTCCTCGCTTCCTTCGGAAGGTATTAGCCCATGGAACTTGTTAACTCCGTAGCGACACAGCCCGTCTAGGTCTCGAGCAAAAAAAGAAAGGAGTTATTTTGCGCTGGGTTAATATTTTCCTCTCTTTAAGAAGTCGTGGGCATGCCAGCCGCTCCCTCTCACACAAAAACGGCTGTTTTCTTCCCCTTACTGGACGCATTGTTGGTGCGGTCCATCTGCATGCTGTGCTCAGGGCAGCCTGCAGGGGGCAGCAGACCACAGGGTCTGGCCGAGTCCCAGGCAGCCCTGCCTTTGGCACCGTGGGGAACTTGCCTCCAGAGGGGGGGTCATTATTGGATTACTGGTTGCCTTCTCAGGAGTTTCTCTGGGCTTGACACGAAAGCACTTCTCCTGGAGGGAGAGACGGGGCTCCCGCAGTCTCGTTTGCAGAGGGCTGTGAACATGACCAGACCTATTAATTACTTAATTGAGGTTCTGGGCTTTGAAGATGAAAAGTGCTGTGTAAGTGGTGAGTTGTGTTGTTTCCAGTCTGGGGAGCTTTATCGGGGCTCTTCTGAGTGTCTCTTTCAAGTTACGGAGTTCACGCCAGGGACCTCGGGTAACTCCGACAGCCTACCCTGGCCCTGTGGGCCCCAAGCTGCCCCCAGAGTCCCAGCAAAGGGCTGAGTCACACTTGTGCGTCCCTCTGGCCGTGCTGAGTCACAGGCCCCCCACAGTGGCTGAGGACCCACAGGGGTGCTGGTTTGCTAAAGCCTCTTTGCTTGGCTGAGACAAAAGGACAGGGATGCCTAGGTGGCTTTGTGGCTCTGTCCAGGTCAGAGGGTGTCGGCCACATAACCGAGCAGCAGCTGTGAGCACCATGCCAGCTGGGCCCGGGCCTGCCGCTCCTCATCCCCTTGGGAATGGGGTGCGGGAGGGAAGACAAGGTAGCCACCGGCTCAAATGGAAGTGACAGGTAAACGTGGAGACACTCAACTGCAGACGTGATGCTTTAGTTTATGGAGAGTTTTTACACTGGGCCGGGGTCTCTGCTGAGCCTATGGAAGACCGCATGAGGTAACTGGGCTGGGGAGGGGTGGCCACAGAAGGAACAGAAGTGTGGGGCTGCAGGTGTGGACAGCCCAGCGCTGTCTTCAAAGCCACTGTCTCCCCTTGTCCTGCGCCCCTCCTGGACTCCATCCTTCAGATTCAAGGGGCTGCTCAAGTGGACAGGAAGGCGAAGCCCTCAAGGCAGGTGCCCGGACGCTGGGACTGGCCCTGCGGCATCAGCCTCCATGTCCACAGAATGCGACACTGACCCCTAGAGAGCAGGGTGTTTGCCGCACTCTGCCACTCACTCCTCGTCAGTAGTGTCTGTGCTCTAAATAGTTCTCCGTGGCATCCAGACCAAAGAGCAGGAAAAATCTCTGAAGAAAGGGAAACACCTCGCCAGGGAGGGTGAGAGGCCCCGATGCAGCGTGGGGGTGTCCTTCTCATGCAGATGAGCATGCTTTCTCCCGCCATGTGGGTTCCTTCCACGTGTGGCCCGAGGCCCAGCACAGTGCGGTAAGTCTGACTCACGCGGGTTCCCCGAGAACCTGTTCAACTCCCTTCGCGGCATCATTGCCACCGAAAATCAGGACCTTGACCTTCCCCACTTGAAAGTCCAATCAGGGCTGAGCACAGTTGCCTGCCCATGGCCTGTCTTCCCTGCACAAGTGAGGACGTGCGAGGAGGGGGTGGGGGGCGGAGGGAAGGGCACAGCCATGGAGTCTGGGGGTCCTGGAGGTAGCAAACTCAGAAATGGGTCCTGGCTCATCAGACTGGGCAGGTCCTGGAAGGAGGCTGGGGTCTCTGGGGCCCAGGTGGCGTTGGCGTGCTGATGGCCCCTCCCACGCCTGCGGTCCCTCTCCCTGGGGGGCTTGGCTCAATCTCCTGGTGTCTGGGTCTTGCCAGTCCAACCTCAGGGTCTGGATCTGATGTGATCAGTGGGGTCAGAATGCATGTGTGTGAGTGTGAGCGTGTAAGGGTGTGAGTGTGTGCTTGTGTGCATGGTGACCTCTGAGAACCAGTAGCTTCTTCACGTTGTCAAGCTGTGGAAGTTCTGGTGACCAGTCAGAACCAGAATCCCCTTTTCCTGCCGAGGTGAACAGTGTGAGACGGGAGAGTCCCCGCGAGGGACCGACGGCTGTGCTGTGCACGCCACAGTGGCTTCCCTGAGCTGGCCAAGCAGCCCCAACGCGGAATGCTGTTTTCACAGGAAAATGTGTGACGTCGTGTGCACGTGCTAAACCGCGGGCCTACCTGCCACTCCGGGAGCTCTGCCTGGCTTTGGTGGGGCGCCTCCCGCAGCCCGTTTCACTCCCCGCCTTCTGTGGGGGCGCCTTCTTGCCCCAGTGCCATGCCAAGCCTTGGACACGAGCCCTGGGCCCCCGCTTCCCTTCATGTGCTGCTGCAGGTCTGGGCATGCCGCCTGGTGCCAGACGAGCTCCTTCTCCACGGACACTTGTCGGTGGCGTCCTGTCCTCACCGCCCGCCGCCTCTGGGCCACCAGTGCCTCATCACCATCTTTATCCTGGATTGTCCCTGAGTGAGTGGGCTCCTGTCTGTTGTTTAGGAAATCGTAAGGCATCCTTCCCAGGACAGAGAGAAAAAGGGAATAGGTGAGAACAGGGAATCGGGCAGGGGAAGGAAGGGAGACAGGTGGAAAGGGGACAAGAAAAGGAGAACTGGATGAAAATAAAAGAATAGAAAGGAGGAAAGACTGGGAAAAAGGAAGAGGAAAATGAAGAAATAGGAAAAGGGAGGGAAGAAAGAAAAATAAGGAAATATAAGAAGAGGAGAAAATGGAAAGGTGAAAGGGAAATAAGATACAAAGAAAAAAGAGAAATAATTCTACTATTCTGACCAGTCAGGCATGGCCATGGAAGGTTCCAGATGCTCTCGAGTCCCCGAGTACCATCAGGGTGTGGCCCAGCACGCGTCAGTGAGGGACCAGCGCCTACCTGCCTCATCAGGCTCTGAAAGCAAAGAGGAGTTGAGAATATAAAACCAGATGCAGAGGTCGTGGGAGGCCTTTCTGCCGACCCCTTAACCTGGCCTGTTTGGGGCACTGGCCGTAGGATTTTGGAGGCCAGATGACATCAGCCCTCTGTGCTTCTGTGCCGGGTGCCCTCTGTTCACTTACACCGCGTTTCTCCTGGGAAGGGCCATGAGCTATGAGTTGGGAAAAAAACCGATGGTAGGAAACGTAATTAGAAAACACCTTCATCGTGGTTTTTATTTTGAGAGGGGTACGTACAATGTTACCGACTTTCTCGGTTGACACAGTGGAACAGAAAACTCCATAAAGCACGTGGAGGCGCCCGGGGGCTGCTTTCAGACAGAGGCACAGAAAATGGAAGAGGAAAACATTCCCCAAAGGTGAAAAATCGTGCTGCAGCTGCAGAGCTGCAGCGCCAATGGGTCAAGGTCAGTCATCCGGGGGACTGTCCCTACCCTCCTCATGATTTATGTGGATGCCGCGTGGGTCCCAGTTGGGTGATAGCTTTTTATTTCCCTCCTCAGCTAAGAAAGGGTTGGAAGTGCCATGTCTGCCCATAGACTAATTCATCGTGAGTTCATTGGGGCAGTCGGCGGGTACCACAGCCCCTTACAGATGTCCTGGTCCTAATCTTCAGACCCCGTGATGGTGTCTGTCACACCCCAGGGGCAGAAAGTGTAGACCGGGAACCAAGGTGCTAATCAGCTCATAGTAAAATAGAGATTATTCTGGATTATACTGTCAGAGAGGACGGGGCCTCAGGGTCCAGGCTGTTGCATGGGTTCTTACTAGATGCCATTCTTGCTAAAGGTGAAAACGGAGCACGGAGTTTCGCAGACCACCCGCACACAGGATGAGCTTGCCAGGAGCTCACCCAGAAGAAAGCAGCCAACTGCAAAGGAGAAGTCAACGTGTAATTGACCCAGGAGCTGGGTAAGCAAGGGCCTCGCCTCCCCGGGAGAGACAGAGCTCTGGCTATGCGCGCGACTCCCTCACGTGCTGCAAGCAAATGAAACTGCCGAGGATAGCCACCCCCGTCTCGTTTTAAATAGCCCAGCCCAAGCAGCAAACCCCTGAGGTCGTCACAATCCGCCAGACTTGGGAGTCAAAAGTGGACAGATGGCAGGGTGAGGACTCAGCCTGCCCCGTTTGGCCTCGAGACTGGAGGGAGGGCTGCCTCCCGAGGCTGGAACGGCAAGAACATGGTTCTCCCGGAACGCCCAGAAAGGAGGACCGCCCCGCGACTTCAGCCCAGGGAGCCCCAGTTCAGACTTCTGACCTCCCGAAGGGAAAGGGAGTAAATCTATGCTGCTCTCCAGCCACCAGGTCGGTGATGATGTGTCCTGGCAGCCCTGGGAAATGAATACAGCCATAAATCCCTTGAAAATCTATTTGAAAGACCCAAAAACTGTTTCGTCCACGTGCAATGAATACCTGCTTTTCAGGACGCTTCTGTGTTACGTGGGCGTTTGAAAAAATAAAACCCTGATCGTTTTCTCCTGCAGACCAACAAGCTAACCGTTATGTTTCTAAAACAGACGTTCAGCACATTCCGTGGGGAAGTCTTCATTATTTTCCAATGGGTGGGGTGTGGGCTCGTGTGCACACATCACCTCAAAACCCACACGGCACAGGAAGCTTCAGGGGTGGCCTGCACTCTGGGGAGCCGTGGCGAGAGGGTGGCGGCCGGAGAGCTGGGAGTGTGGAGACTTCAGCCACTGAACGGGGTATTTGCTGCCTTCCCACATCGATAAAAGCCGTAATCTCTCTCCTTAACTAAAGCTAGAGGCTCCGGGATGGCAAGTCTTTGGCTCAGAAAAGGCTTAGAGCCAAGGTTTCTGGCTATGGCTGCATGGTAGTACCTCTCAGAAGCTTCTAGAAACCCTGATGGCCAGACCATGTAAATTGGAGTCTATGGCAGTGCCACCAGTTGCCAGCATTTTGTGAAGCTCCCCAGGTGGTTCTGGCGTGTTGCCCAGGTTGGGAACTGGCACCTCATGGGACATGAGGAGCAGATCCGGAGACCCCACAGGGCCGGCCTTCGCGGACAGGTTGCGTGGGTGGCGGCAGAGCCAGCGAAAGTGAAATGAGTAGGAAGATTCAAAGCCTTCATGACAAAGGAAGTCGGACGTGGGGCGTACGTGGCGCACCACGCATTAACAACATCTGTAATACTGTTTGCAATAAAACCAAGATGAAACCATTTGCAGCAACGGCCTCAGCCACGTCGGCTCAGAGCAGGCTGGTGCCCAGCTCTCGGCACTCTGCGTGCGGACTGCGTGCTGGTGGGTGCCCGCCGGCAGGCAGCTCTCACCCAGGAGATGCCCCGGGGGGAGCCAAGCTGAGATGGACAGCTCCAGATGGGTCAACCTCACGCCCCGGGTTTGCCGCGTGTCCTCCGTGGTCACAGGGGCCACATCGGGCTCCTGGCTTCTCCGCGGCAGGGGTCCATGGGAGACAAGGTCAAGGTCGTCTGCCTGAGTGCGCTGCTGAGAGTGCTCAGGTCTGCCGGCCCAGCGAACAAGCCGAGGTGGGAGCAGAGCGGCCCGCTCTGTCCAGAGGTGAGAAAGGGGAACCAGAGAGCCTGGGGGACGTCCTTCCTTCCGCCTCCATCTGCAGAGGGAATTGAGCAGTAGGATTCTGCTTTGCTTGTCCAAATAAGTAGGGACTGCACAACCCTGAGCCACTGGCAGGTCGGAAAGTTTTCTTGGTAAAAATTTGCAGCAACAGGAAGTTCTGAAAGAGCTATAATTTCTCACAAACCCGCAGCTGAAGCAAGTCTGACATCATTAACTTGGATTCCACTAATTTGGAATCGGCACTGATTTATGGTTGTCCCACTCATTCTTCCCGAAGAAACTGTTGAAAATAATGCCATCCCTGATGGAAACAGCACCGAGTCCCGGGCTGGGAAGCTCAGGGTCAGATCCCAGGAGGGCGATGCGTTCCCTGTGAGCTGTGAGGGGAGGGGCCGTGGCAGCCCCTGGGGGTCTCTCCCGGGGCCCCGTGGTGACTCCAGGTGACACTGTGGGGGCTCCGCCGTGCGTTGTCTGCACGAAGGCGGTGGATCCAGGCAGTGGCAGGTGCTCTGTGATTTGACCAGAGACTTCCTCACGATAGAAACCCAGTCGCTCGTTAGTAGCTTTCTTAAACTCAAGAGACTTGAGATTCCTTCCGTGGCTTCAGCTTCTGGGCTTCGCGACTGTCTCTGTTTGTCATCAGACTGCAGGAAAGAGGGGGTTTGCAGGCACTGCCTTCCTTTGCCCCAAAGACACTCACAGCCCAGGGACACACGCACCTGTGTCTATAATCCTTTACCTCCTGACTCGGAGTGTCCTGGGCGGGGCCCAGGAATCTGCATTTTAAAGTTCCACATGATTATCAGTAGTTTGGGGGATGTCCCCCCTCACTTTTTACTCACGGGGACACAGAGGCCCCGAGGGTCAACAGCCTCTGGGGCCAAGGGGCCACCACCCTGACCCCCGGGTCTCTCTGGCTCCCCGCCCTGCGCCCTGGCCTGAGGCCCCAGTGCGCAGCGCTGCTGCTGACCAGGACAGGCCCCGTGGCTGCCCATAAACAGCGATGTCCTTACTGATCCATTATGATCATTGTCAGCCTTCCAGGCACCTCCCCACCTTCCCTGTGACCCGCGGGCTGGCTCACCGTTGGCATCGAGAACGAGTGGCTGAGAAATTCAGTCAGGTCCAGGTAACAGGTAAGGACTGGTTCCGCAGCAAGGGGAAAAACACAGCAAATATTTGGGATTCAACTATGTGCGCGTATCTTGCTGGAGCTTGCAGGCCCTTCGGAGGCTCTCAGACGGCTCCTAATTAATTGCTGGAGCCAAGTGGGGCAATCCTGAGGACGCTGTTGCTTTTGCTAATCTGATCCAGCCATGCTAGGGGAGGGGGCGGGGTGGGGCTGGCCTCGGGTTGGGCGTGGGAAGAGCTCTCCCCAGCTGGTCGGGACAAAGTTTGGAACAGACAGCCTGTTGGTCAAGCAAACAAATGGACAGGCTTCTTCCCCTCTGGGCTCAGTTCCCTGGCTGGAGCGGGGACTCCAGTCCCTGCTCTGCCTCTAAGGATCCCTGGGACCCAGTGCCGATGAGCCCTGTGTGCTCCAGTGTCCAGTCTGGGACGCGGACACAGGACTGCAGGCTGGAAGGGCTGCTGTGGGGAGTGAGCGAGATGGTGGGGCGGTGTGCATTCCCCAGAAAAGAGGCGGCAGAACTTCTCTAGGGCCCCCGCCCGGTCCTGTTCGCCCACACCCCTGCTAAGTGACGAGTCCGAACAGCGTGCTGGCGCTGCAGGCAGCCGTAGGAATAAGTAGTAGACGTGTGACGAGCGCCGCGTGGATCATCGCCTTTAACCCCCCGCAGTCACCAGGCGAGCGGTAGATGAAGTCTTCACGTCACAGGTAGAGCCCCGAGCCGGAGAGGGGCTGAGCTCGCTCATGGTCACACCACGAGGAAGTGGCAGAGCCGGGGTTCCCACCCACAGACCCTCCACCCCCACTCGTGGTCCATGGGTGACAGTGCGTCCCTGCGGAGTAACTCGTTTATTGACCGAATTCGTGATGAACCAGTGGACGAAAGGAAAGGTGGATTGAGCGCTTACTGCGTGCTACGCAGCAGGCCAGGGTGGCGGCGAAGTTTTCTCTCTTGCACAACGGTGGAAGGGGGGTTCACCACACAGACGGGAGCCCCTCTAACCCTCCTCTCTGGACCCACGCGTGGGGGGATCCTTCCCGGAGGAGGGAATGGATCCTCCGTTCCTACCTTGAATAAGTACGCCCGGGACCGCAGGCTGCCCCACGCCACGGCTGGGTTGACTTCAGCTGCCTCTGTTCCTCAGCGGGGTCCCCAGCCCCACCAACGGTAGGACGCCGAAGCGGCAACGGCGGCGTCACACCCCCAGGCTTACTCACGGCGGCGTTGGTGACGGCTGAGCCACGTGGTGCGTTCAGCAGCAGAGCCCAGGTGAGGCGGCTGCCAACCGACACCTATGGACGCTTGGTCTGATCAGAGTCTCCAAGGAACAGGTGGCTTGCCGGGAAATCGGGTGTGAGGGGCAGGATCTGAGCCGGCCAACAGGGAGGGAAGTCAAGGGTTCCCCATTAAATAAGCAGCCGCAGGGTGAGTTTCCTTCGTGAGTTAAGGGGTCGGCTTCGGGGCTGCTGAGAAGGCCGCTGTCTCCAGCCCCACGTCTTCCTCGCCTGGTTTTTCTTAACAAGAGATCAAGCCCCTTGCAATTAATTCCAGGGGGAACTTGAAAGGCATGTCCCACCTGAAAAAACAAACAAACGAACAACAACACAGTAATTCCTACTCACACTGGTGTGGGAGCGCTGGGCTGGGGGCTTTTCCTGAGAGTCGGCTGGGCTCGGGGGCATGAGGAGCAGGAGGCAGTGAGCGCGAGGGACAGAGAAGGGAACAGCGGGGACGCTGTTCGATGATCTGGCGCTGCGGCCGTCGAGATACCATCTTGGATGAGTCACCGAACTTCTCAATATTTCAGTTTCTTCATCTGTGTACTGGGAACAAGGATAATACCCACCTACACACCCCACACTGCCTCTGACGGCTGAAGCAAAGAGCAAGTGAGGTGACTGATAAATGCACTTCTTGTTGAATTGTACAGTGTTGTGCAAGTGTCGGTTGTTATAACTTGGCTTATTCGCCGGTGGACGTCTGACTGTGAGCTTGTCGTCCCAACATTCAAGCCCGTGTAGGCTTTTTAAATTGCAGTGCCCCCGACACATCAAATACACAAATCGAACTCCTGGTTTAGTCTGATGAGCTAGAGCCGCAGACGGACACTATCGGCCCCCAGAAGCCACTCCCATCGCCATTCCCTCCCTCCTTCCTCCAGGTATCCCGACCTTTGTAACCCCAGCCTAGCGTCTCCCTGTTTGAAACTCGTAAATGGGATCATACAGCGTGTATTTTTGGTTTCGCTCCTACACCCAGCCTCAGGTTTGGGAGGACGATCTCGCTGCCGAGGCAGCGGTTTACGAAGTCCCGCGGCTGCGCAGCTCCTGTTGTGCAGACAGAACGCAGTTCCTGCGATGCTGGCCGACTGGCTGACGGTGGAGGGTAAGCCCACTCAGTGAGTTCTCGGAACAGACCCAACCTGACCGGGTGTATCATCTTTTTTTTATATTGATGAATTAAGTTTGATCATGTTTTATTCTACCTTTTGTCTCTGTGTTTATGAGTGTGCTTGGGGTGTCCTTTTTCTTGGTTACAATGTTCTTTTCAGGTTTTGGTATCAAGGTTATGTTGGCTTCCTAAGGTAAGGTGTGCAAAGTCTTCTTTTATCTTCTGGACGTACTTTTCGAAAGAACACCGTGTTTCGGTCAGGCCGTTCCTTCTGACGCGCCGTTCAGCTCGCGAACCCTCTCTCCATTCAGTGTATTAGTTACGTTCCTAGTGTCTGTTCAGGGAGTTTTCAGTCATGGCATTTCCACTTTTTTCTTTTTATATTTTGGAGTTCTCTGCTGAGGGTCTCCCTAGAGCCATAGTAACGTCTTATGTTTATTAATTACTTCTCGCTTTAAGCCCATATCTAATAACTCCCGTGGGACTGTTTATTTCACCTGCGATTTCCCTTGGTTTCCAGTTCCGTGTTCATGCCTTTTGGGGTGCCAAGTAAGTTTCGATTGAACGGCGAGCATCGTGTGTGAAAAGTGGCTGAGACGCTGAGGCTCCGTGTGCTGCAGAAGGCAGGTGGCTTCAGGGCAACCTACCTTGATCCACGCAGACGCGGAGGGGAGCAGAGTCTGTGTTTCGGGGTTCGCGAGGCTGGGCTCCCAGGTCCAGCTTTTGTCTCGTCCCGCTGGGAGCCTGGGCCACGTGTCAGTGCCTCTCCCGGCTCGTCTCCTTAAAGAGCCTTTCCCCCAGCGTTCGTCCCGTGCCTTGTAAGGCGAACGGAAGTCTTTCAGCTTCTCAGAACTCTTGAGAAACAAAAACATACCTGGAGGGGCAAAGAAAACCAGGGCTGAACGTCAGCCTCGCCTCACTTCTCACTCCTTTTCCTTCTCCCTTTCTCTCTAGGACATCGGCCCTGCAGCTTCTGCTGCCTCGGTTTGCCGCGACTTCAAATAAACACGCCCAGTGTGAAGATTCTCTCGTTGTTCCTCATGGGGCTGTCGTTCTGTATCCTGTTACCCCAATGGAGGCAGAACTCATTCAAAATCTACTTTTCACGTACCAAATGCGCATGTGAAAATGCGTACGCCTCTCTCGAACCTCAGGAGAGGCAGCCTGATACACTTCTGAGAGTCAAGTCTGAAAAAGCCTAAATTGTTTATTATTTCAGAAAAGGCATCGATTTGAACTCCACGTTTCTGGCATTTTATGTTGTTATTCTCCAGTTTTACTGTTCATTTTATTTGTTTCGCAGCCGTCTTAGTCTGTGCGAGACGCACTTCCGCTGCCTCGGACTGCAGATGCAAACTCAGTGCTGGGTTTAAAGGTGTTTCCAAGGAAACACAGGGGAACCTGTGGAGGCCACGACTGTTGGCAGTGTGACCTGGTCCCCAGCTGCACTTGACTTTGGAGTCATTCCTTACCTTTCAAGTCCTGCCAGCACCCAGGGAAGTGGGGTCTTGTGGGTGCTGACCTTTTTCCTGACACTTTGATGGTTTCTTCTGTCCATGTGACAAACTAATTTTGAGTTAGAGTAATGGCATCTTCAGAGTGACAAGTACAGAGGCTCCGACATGCACCCTTTAAAATGTAGCCTCATTAGAGGCAGGTGCTGGGCCTTTTGGCCTCCTGGAAATGAGTCGAATCCTCCATGAAAGGCGTTTTCCTCACAAACTGTAGGACTCGCTGCTGACACAGGACGGGAAGAGCCGCTGAGCCGTTCTGTAAGGACCACCATTAAACTCGCCAGTGTGCACCTGATTAGGGTTGATAGCCAAAATTGATAAAGAACTTGTAAGACTCAACACCAAAATATGAAATAATCCAATCAAAAAGTGGGCAGAGGACCTGGCTAGACACTTCTTCAAGGAGGACATACAGAGGGCCCAGAGACATATGAAAAGATGCTCAGCATCACTAGCCATCAGAGAGATGCAAACTAAAACCACAATGAGATACCACCTCACACCTGTCAGAACAGCCACCATCAATAAATCCACAAACAAGTGCTGGCGAGGATGTGGAAAAAGGGGACTGTGCACTGTTGGTGGGAATGCAGACTGGGGCAGTCACTGTGGAAAGCAGTATGGAGATACCTAAAAAAATAAAAAATGGAACTGCCTTATGACCCAGCAATTCTACTTCTGGGAATTTATCCAAAGAAATCCAAAACACTGGTTTGAAAGAATACATGCACCCTTATGTTCATTGCAGCGTTACTTACAATAGCTAAGATCTGGAAGCGGCCCAAATGCCCATCAGGAGATGAGCGGATAAAAACGCTGTGCAACAGTTACACAATGGAATGCTACTCAGCCAGAAAAGGAAGGACCTCTTACCTTTTGCAAAGTGGAGATGGACCTGGAGAGTATTATGTTAAGTGAAACAAGCCAGTCAGAGAAAGACAAATACCATATGATTTTACTTATATGTGGAATCTAATGAACAAAATAAACTAAACAGACCCATAGACAGAGAACAGACTGATAGAGGAGGGGCCTTGAAGAGGCTTGAGGGAGCTGGGTGGAAAAGATGAGGGATTAAGAAAAACCCCCTCAAAGACATAGACAATAGTATGGAGATTACCGGAGGAGAAGCACGGTGGGTGGGGGAGGTTGAAGGTGAAGGGGGAATAAATGGCGGTGGAAGGAGACTTGACTTTGGGTGGGGAACACACAAAGCAGCATACAGATGATGTATTATAGAATTATACACCTGAAACCTATATAATTTTATTAACCAATGTCACCCCAATGAATTCAATAAAAAATAAAAAAATGGGAAGTACAGCATGTCTTACAGGGGCAAGCCCAAGAGCTGAAAGTGAGTCTTTGATCTTTAAAAGGCTCATAAACAGGGCATTGCTGCTGCAGACCTGTATTTATGTATTCTAATATTGGGAGGAAGTCCAAGCCGAGTCCCAGGACAGCTGGAGCTTGCTGTTTAGACAAAAAGAGGCCGGAGAGGAGAGCAATTACATGAGACGTTCACAGCACGGAGCAAGCTGACCCCGTCCTGTTAACCAGTGAACTGGAATCTGGCTAAAGGCTTGTTTATCTGGGGGCGCTCGAACCAGCCATCATACAGATGTGAGGCGTTTGTGAAGAAAGAAAGTGACCATGGAACCCCAGAGAAAGAACGTTTTGTTTCCGAATTAAGTCTGTAGCTGTTACCGCCTCGCTTTACTTGGGTGAAGGGTGTCCGACTATGTCTTCCCCTGCCCCCCGTGTACCTCCTTTCCTTAGCACCGACTGTGGGCCACATCTGGGGGGCTCGTCTACGGGCAACACGGGGTCTCCGCAGACATCGCCGGATGAAGACGGGGTGCGTACGAAGCGCAGGGGCGTCGTCGGGGCTCTGAGGTGCCGCTGTTGGGAGACGCGCCGAGGAAGGGCGATGCCGATGCTACCTGCATAAACGCCGGGTGCTCTCGGTCTCGACGGAATGTTGGTGCTTTTCTTCCTCCGCCCCCAGCAACCCAGTTCCCGAGAGGAAATGCATTTCTCCTCGCGTGGAAGATGCACAGGAATGTGGTACTGAGCTCTGGTTCCAACGGCAGCTGTTTCCTCTTCCTACCTGCGTCCCATGGTGACCACAGATAGGCACGGCTCACATGCCAGGCCTGTTCGTGGAATCCAGGGGACCTTGGACTAGAGCAGACTGTGGATCCAAGAGTGAGGTGTGGTCTCGTTAGCTGTCGACTTGAACCAAGTTCTGTGAAGAATGATGAGATAAATTTGCATGTGTTACCAGCTCGGCTGAGACACAGAACGTACCTGTCCCCAAGACCTCCTCACTGTCCCTCCCTCACTCCCAAATGGAACTGAGCCTCCTGGACTCTGCGTGAACCAGTCCCCTGATGTTTTAACGCCTAGGCGCACATCTCTAAAAAGTAGTTACTCAGTGTGGCTTGCTCTTGAATATTGTATCACTAGAAGGATGCTCTGTAGGTTGTTCTGATTTCCCCCTCTGGTTTGTCTTGCTGCGGGCAATGGCAGCCCACTCTGTCGCCTCTCCGCACACTATCCTGCGTGGGGGCGTGACGTGGCTTGTGCACCCTTCTTCTGTTGCGGGCACGCGGGTCGTTGCCAGTGTGCATTGTTACCGTCAGTGCCGCTGTGGGTGTTTGTGCACACCTCCTGGTGTGCAGGAAGAGAGTTCATAGAGTGTTCTTCTACTCGTGGAAATGCCGGGACTCCGGGCAAGCGCGTTCCGTCTTCCGAGAGCAAGGTTTTCCGAAGTGGTTGCACGACTGACTCCTGCCCCCACCCGACGTGTCGGAGTTCTCGTTGCTCCTCCTTCCCTCTGACACTTCCCGTCGTCTTCCCCGTCCTGCTTCTGCCGAACACGTGTGTCCGTCACAGTGTTAGATGAAGTGGACGGTGGTGTCTTCTCCCCCCAGGGGTGGAAGCTGAGGCTGGCGGTTCCGAGTCATCTTGTCGCTTTAAGGAGCATGGACTGTGGGTTTTGAGTGGCGAGAAGATCCCGTGACCCCAAACTGACTCTCGGGAAAGCCTAAGGATCGACCACTGAGCGGCCCGTCCTCTTCAAATCCGCCTTTTTGAAAGTCTGGCTTCCCTTTGGAAGCCTTAATGTGAAACTAGATACAAAGCAACACAACTAAGTAAATTAGACACCCCCACATTGCTTAACATTTGAGAAAAGGACATTTAGAAAAACTGGCTAAAATGTCCCTCATTTATTCACAAGGGAAAGAAGGAGACAAATGTTCTTTAAAAAAAGTCACTATCCGCAAAACACTGCAGATTTGATGACTGCTTAGCAAAGATTAAAGAAAGTAAAAAATGCCCTTAAAAACATTCCACAGTTAAAAAAAAAAAAAACAAGGAGACAAACGAGGATGGGGCATGGGAGAAAATGCAGAAAGCTTTGAAGCTGGATTAGGTCACGTTTAAGGTAACTGGACTATCAGGCAAATGGATCACAGGTAAAGCCGTTTCTGACCAAGTGACGTGGACGGTCTTGGGTGGTTGCAGGCCCCAGGGCAGAGGTAGGCTGAACTACGAGGGCAGGCACCGGGCTTCCGTCATGGAAGATTCTAGAGCAACCCTACTATCCCCTCTCACAGCCTCATTCCTTCGTGCTCCCTGAACACCCTGGAAGGCCCTTACTGGCCTGCAAGGACTCAGAGTTTGGGAAAAGAGAAAGTGCTTGTTCCCCCAAACAGAGGCGAGCCCACAGAAACTGTCAGTGGGAATTCAGTTCATCTGTGAACGACAGGAGCCCCCACCTGTGAGAGGTTCCGGCGAGAGGTGGACGGTTAGTGCCTTTCATGGAGATGAGTCCAGACTTGGCGAGTCCCGGGCTGGGCTGGGGGCCCCACCAACACCTGGGGGCTGGCTCCTTCTAATGCCACCCGCCCTCCATGGGGCGTGGCTCTCTCCCTCCACCATCACCCCTCATTCGAGGCAGCCAGGCTGTGGAGGAAGGGAAGGAGAAGGGGCAAAGTATGCACTCCGACTCTTCTGCGAAGGGGTTACCCAGAAACCACCACGTGCCGCTTCCATTTAGGTAACATTGGCCAGAAATTTGTCACGTGGGAAATCAAGCTGCAAGGGAGGCTGGGAGAGGCAATCACGTGCCCAAGGGAATCTGTTGATAGGGAAGACAGATGTGAGTGTAGGCAGCAGTGCGTTTTGGCTCTCGGAAATCCATCAAGGTACCCACAGAGTTAGAGGAATCCTCCCTCCATCCCTGGGTACCGGCTGGTTAGTGTAGGAAGAAGGTGAAGTTGATGCGCAGGCCACTGCGTGGGCTGCCCACCGTGGGCAGTAAGGCCGCAGGAAGAGGAGGTTCCTCACCTATCAAGGTGGACATGGAGAACGAGCAGGCTCCCGGTCACGGAGAACTTGCCAGGAGATGGAACACCGCTTTCTTACGGAACCTGCATGGGTGGCCTTCAGCAGCAATCCTGACACGTGGGTGGACCCCACTTTTTCAGCTCCCGAAACTTCCGTGTCCACCTGGATGCGTTCTCCGTGGACATCTGGAAAGGCAGGCCCCCTCCGGTCTCTGCTCGCCCCACGCCACCGTGAGCCTGGGTCCCCAGACAAACGCTGTCTTCCCCAAGTTTCCATCGTGAGGATGGGTCACTTCCTTCCCCTAGTTCCTCAGGCCAGACACCTGGAGGGCATCCTGACTCCTTCCCTCCTCACACAGCTCATCCAATCCCCCAGCACACGCTGTCGGCTCCCCGGTGAAAAGGGATCCAGAAGCCACCCCCTTCCCGCCTCCCCTACCTGGCGCACCCTGCTGCCGCTCAGGTGAGTGGGGCTGGCGCCCAGCCCCGCTCCGCTCACTGGGCTGTGTGAAGGGCGCCCTTTTCAACTTGCACCAAGATGCCCTGTGGCCCAGCAACCGCCCAGTAGTTGAGCTCACGCCACTCTGCTGAAAACCCTCTCAGAAGAAAAGCCAAAATGCCCCATTCGGCGCTCTGTGACCCAGCCTTTCGACCTCGGCGATGTCATCTGCTTTTTCCTCAGCCACCCTGGCCTGCTCCATCCATGTTGAATATGCCGCGCCGGGTCCTGCCTCATGGGCCTTTGCACTCTCTGCTCCCTTCGCCTAATGGCTCACCCCTCCTCGTCCTTCAAGCCCCTTCACAGGGAGCTGCCTTGGGTACCCGCGCCCTCCCTCCCCGGTGCGCCCCGTCTTCCTTACCCTCCTCAGCAGTTTCCCCAGCTGCTGTGGATCGAATTGTGTTCCCCAAGAGGCATGTTCCAGGTCTAACCCCCAGCACCTGTGAATGTGACCTTGTTTGGAAACAGCGTCTCTCTGGACCGCTAGGGCTCAGTGGGCTGGGCCTCGTCCTGCAAAGTGAAAGGTTGCTGGTTTGATTCCCGGTCAGGGCACATGTCTGGGTTGCGGGTTCAGTCCCTTGTTGGGGGCATGTGTGAGGGGCATGTCCGAGAGGCAACTGATTGACGTTTCTCTCTCACATCCATGTTTCTCGCCCTCTCTTTCTCCCTCCTTTCCCCTCATAAATAAATAAATATAAATAAAATAAAAAAGGAATAGTGTCTTTGTAGATGTGATCAAGTTAATGATAAATGGCGGGGCCCTACCCCACTGACTGATATCCTCGTGAGAACGGGGACCTCTGGACACAGACCCACAGGGCAGAACGTCCTCATGAAGGAGGCAGAGACCTCAGGGATGTGTCTACAAGGCAGGGGACACCAAGGACCGGGGCGAACACCAGAGGCACAGAGGCCTGGAGAGAGTCTCCCTCACAGCCCCCATGGAACCAGCCCTGCCGGCACCTTGACCTTGAACTCTGGCCTCCAGAGCTGTGAGACAACGCATTTCAGATGTCCTGAGCCACCGGTTTGCTGGCCTTTGTTCCAGCAGCCCTAGGAAATTAACGCGCCATCCGAGACACGACCTGCTACTTGGTCTTCTGTTTGGGGTCTGCCGCCTCCATTGGAGGGAGAGGGCTCGGCCTTGTTCAGGGTCACCGAATACCTTCTGGATGCACGGGGATGTTTTTGGAGAGAGACTCGGCAGCGTACAATTGCCTGCGGAAACCTCTTGTAATCACCGAGGGGAGGGAAGAGACAGTGGCCGCATGCAGTCATTTGCCGTGACAAATAATCACACTTTGTACATTTGTAAGACTTTTCATCTTCAAAACTCTTTCCAAACATTAATTACTCCTTACAACTGCCTCAATGAAATGGAAACCAGCGGGAGAATTTGAGGTATGCAAAATTTAATTAGCAATATGGAGATTTGGCACAAACGCACCCTCCTCCCACTGGGCAGTCAACGCGTTCCGTGCCATCTCCTCTCCCGTCCCGAGAACTCGGCTCGCGAGGTGTCAGGCAGGTGGCAGAGTCCTGGCGGAGAAGCCCCTTGGGGTGGGGGGAGGGATCTGTCCCCTGGCATTCCCTTGGGGGCCTGGGGTCCAGGACTCTGAGACCCCAGTGAAGGGGAGTCGCAGACACAGAGCGGGCTGGACAGGAGCAAAGGTGTGGGGGGTTCTCTCCTGTCGGAAGATGAGGCTCAGCCAACGGCCCCCCACCTCAACTGAATGGTGGGGATGTCCTGGCCTCCTGAGCCACATCTGGAAACTCTGTGAGGGCTTTGTCGGCATCATCTGGGGCGTCAGGGAAAGCTCAGCTGGGACACAGACCGTCAGTGGGTCCAAAGTGACCGGGGACCGTGGGGCTGCTTCTAGAACCCTGAACCTTTGCATTTTCTAGGCTGCAGGGGCGGAGACACGCTGCTCATGCATTGAACAGGGGAGGCCCTGCCCGGCCCCTGGGGCAGAGAGAGTACCTCCCACGGGGGCCACCTGGCCGTGCGCCCCACAGGGCAGGCAGAGGCGCTGGGGGCTGTCCCAGCTCTCAGTCGAGGTCCCCGCCTCCTGAAGGCAGAGAGAGCCTGGTCCCCTGGTTCTTAATTATAACGTGGCCTGGGCGTAGCAACTTCCTTCACAGAGGGCAGTAAGGAAAGGGGGAATTGAAGCGTCACCTCACAAAGGAGAAGCCGACAAACGTCATTCCCACCAGGCGATCGGGGTCAACATCAACTCGAGCCCTGTGGACAGGATATGCCCTCGAGAGGGTGGGATATAAGTGACGTTCTGTGTCTTTCACCCCTGTGCTCTTCCTCACCCGGGTCTGGTCTTGGGAAAAAACACCAGACAAATTCCAGTAGAGGCGCATCCCACGATACAACCGACTGTTGCTCTTCGGAACCATCAGGAGCCTCAGGAGCAAGGGGCGGCTGAGAAACGCCATGGCCAGCAGCGGTCCAGGGAGACGCGACGGCGACCTGTCCCGTGAGGCCCGGAGCAGAAGGGAGCAGGAGGTGAAAACCGAGGGCACACGAACGAACGATGGGCTCGGTGAATAACAAGGTTTCAACGCTGCTCACGAATCGTTGCGAAGTCACCGCACCGACATTTCTGATGTCAGCGCTAGGGGAGGTCCTGTTTTCTCAATTGCCCTGTGCATCTAAAACGTTTCTGGAAATTAAAGGGTATGAATGGGAAGTGCATGAGCAGAGAGCACCGCTGGGAAGGTGGGGAGGACAGCTCCCCGGCTCCGCTGTGACGCCCGGGCCCGGCACCCTCAGACCCGCAGGGAGGGGGCTTGTGACCCGGACCCTCTCCGTGACCGTGAACTCTGAAGCCCTTCCAGCCCCCTCTGCCAGAAACGCTCACGCAGTCACCCCTCCCTTCTGCCTTTCTGACCAGGAAGAAGGAGGTGTAATTCAAACAGAGGCCACCCTGGGGGTTTGGACGCCTCTCTCGTCCTCAGTGAACCTCTGAGGCTGCCGAGTGTCCGTGGAGAAAGGCGTTAACAGAAGGGTGTCCTGGGCTGACTTCCGGGGCTCACGCCGCTGCTCCCTCGCCAGCAGCCGCGGCAATGTGGGAGGCTTGCTGAGCCTCGCCGGACCTCAGTTTCCTTACCTGCAGAACAGGACCTAGGACCCTTGTAAGAACCGAGTGAGCCTGCCTACGTGAGGCACCCGAGCCAGAGCCTGGCTTGCAGTAAGTGCTTAATAATTGTGTGCCGACATTCTTTTTCCTCAGGTCCACGGAGTCTGAGCACGTCTGGGCCTCCGACGCTGGGGTCTGGTTTGAAAAGCCGCACGACACAGTGATAACCCAGCATCTCCCCGGCACCCGCCTGGCTTCCTCCTCCTAGTAAACGGCCCTGACCTAGAAATCGGATTCCATAAAACCCTTCCAAAGAGCAATCTGTCAAAATGTAAAATTTTTTTGAACCAGCAGTTCTTTTTAAACGTACAATTCTAGCATAAGATATATGCAGAGAACCATTCGAGCAGCCAGACCCAGAGAGCAGCCTGATGCCTGTCCGGAGGAGAGGGGTGGGGAGCGGGGGCATGGCCGTGGACTTGGATGCCCGTTGGAAGCGGGCATCCCGTACGGCAAGGGGCGCGCTGTGCCTTTGTGCACGGGGGCCGGTAAACTGTGCCGCACACTTGGGTACAGACTCAGTCTGGGCCGGGGAACGCAGGGCAGGTGGCTGTCACAGTGAGGCGGGGCTTGGAAGGTATGGAAGATGTCCCAACTTTTTATACAATATTGTTTACCTGTTTACATTTTTCATTGAATGTGTTGGGGGGACCTTGGTTAATAAAACCATACAGGTTTCACATGCAACTCAGCGAAGCGTCATCTGCACACTGCATGTGCGCCCATTGCCCCAAGTCACGTCTCTTTCTGTCCCCGTCCATCCCCCGCCCCCTCCGCCTCCCACACCCGCTTTTCCCTCCGGCCTTCACCACACTGCTGTCCGTGCCTATGTGTGTGTCTCTCTCTCTCTCTCACACACACACACTTTTTTCTTAATCCCTTCACCTTTTTTTCACTTACTCCCTCAACCCCCCACCCCGACAGCTGTCAGTCTGTTCAATGTGTCTATGAGTCTGTTTCTGTTTTGTTGTTAAATGACTTGGTTCATTAGATTCCACATACAAGTGAGACCATGTGGCACTGTTTACATTTTTAATGAGTAGTCCCACTGTGTGCATTTAACATTGACTGTGCACATGTTCTGTGCCAAGCACTGTTTAAGGTGTTTGACATGCACGGACTTACTTAAATTCTGTAACTGAAAGCGGTATTGTCTCTACTTCACAGCGGAGGAAAATGGGGGCGCTAGTCTCCTTTGTTCCCTCGTGGGAGACAGAACTGCCCCCCCCCCCCGGGGGCTGTCTAACTCCTGGGGACCCGCTTTCAGCTGCTCTGCCAGGCTTCCTTTCGAACACAGATAACCCCATCCTGCCGCCCGCTTCCTGCCTTTGCTCGTTAGCCGTGACTTCCTAAGCCAGTAATTTCTTTTGATCCCACCTGCTTTGGCTCCTGACATTCTCTGTGGGCGCTGGGCAGAGCGCTGGCGACCAGGAGGTGGCAAGGACGAGACCTGGCGAGGAGCCTCAGGCGGTGGTTCCTGGCTGGGAGCTAACTCGGGTTGCAGTCTTGGGCTGAAACACTACTAATAATTTGCAGGGGCTGGAGGGGAGGGAAGCGCTTGCTTTTAAAACCACCCACCCCCGCTCAAGGCTGCTTCCGTCCCCTGTGGAAATGGAGGCGGAGGAGGGTGACCAGCCTCGGGGTGAACGCTCTCTCCACGCTGGGTTTGCAAAGCCCACGTAAGTCTGTTTCCCTTTTTCTTTTTTGTTTCAAAGACAAGCATTGCAGTGTGTCTCAGTGCTCCTTAGCATCAAGGGTGCACCCCGGGAACCAGGGCCTTGGCTGGGCCCTGGGGCCCTGTGAGCCGCGGTGCTACTGGGAGCGGCTGCTTGCTGAAGGTGTCAGCTGGTGTCACCGTGTGGGCTTGGCGGCCCAGCCCTCCAGGGCAGAGAAAGACAAAACCAGCGTGGTCTGGTGTGCGTACTTGCAAATTGTTTATTTGCCATTCATAGTCATAATATCGGATTTACAGAAGATACTGGGGTACAGAGAAAGTAAGGCTCCGATGGGTCCCGGGCAGCGGCGGGCCGGACACCCCGCACCCTGGACACCGTGAGCGCCCCCGGCGGAGGGGAGGCGGCCCTCGGACCACAGAGAACCACGTCCCCCGCGCCACCTAGAAACACCTCGGAGAGGGGCTTCTGGGGCCTCCTCTCGAATCCTATCTGGTGTAAAACGCGAGACCCACAGTTCCCCTCCAGGACGGGCGTGGAGTGTGAGTGCGGGAGAAAGACACCACCCACGTTTCCAGGGTGCTCTGTGGACTGAGCCAGTCCCCGCAGCGCAGGCAGGCACGAGGCGGGGCCTGGCCGAGGAGGGCTGCATTGGCCATAGCTACCTTTTCAATAGATGTGTTCTACTGTCGTTTCAATGTGAAAGTTTATTTTTTTCGACTGACTTTTATACATCCAGAATAGCACAAGCAACCAACAGTTTTTTTTTTTGCACATTCGTTCTCCTAAAACAAAGAGTGAATTAAAAAAAATGGAATTATTACAAAAGTGAATAAAAAGTAGCTCATTTGAAAGTCTAAAATAAACAAAGTAGAAAGAAGCATTTTTTTTTTTTGTCTACAGTACTGAGCAAACATAAGAAAAAGTCTTTAGAAACACAAAAAATTGAAAAAAGTTATTACAGGTATTAACAATATTTTATAATGATGCTTAAAATCTATTTACACACATAAATACAATTAACTTTGTTGATGCAACTCTTCCGGAAGGAAAAAAAATGCCAACTGATCAGCCTCATCAATACTGATCTGGCTGAGGGGAAAAACTCCCAAAACACAGACAAACAAAAACCTCAGTTATATACTGTAGGTAAACAAAAAGGCAACTTGTTCAAATATAAAAAATGTTTTCTGAGATTATTCTTAAACTGGATTTTGATGTGTAAAAGACCCCAAAGGCACCCCCCCCCCCGGAAAAAAAAACAAACCACCAAAACCGAAAATCGCCAGGACCAAATGTCCCAGGGAAACAGGTGTTTCAGGACAGAAATCTGCAACCCGAAATCACAGGGCATTTGAGTAAAACCGTTCATTTCCTTTCTCATCAGTGCCTTTGTTTATCTGCAGAGAAACCTGGGCAGCAGCAAGGCTGTGCACTCCCTGTTACTTGCCGGGGGAAGGCTTCTGTCGCTGAGCTAGGGCAGCAAGCAGGTCCAAAGCGGTAGGCAACGCCTCCGCTCCGTGGAAGAAACCCACCAGCAGGAAAAAGCTGACTCACCATGTTCCTCGGTTGAAAGGGAGGAGAGCAACTCCTCTGGCTCTGGACAGGCCATGTTGGGGGGCGGGGTGTGTGTGCTATCTCCCTACACAAAGGGAGGCGGGAGAGGTGAAGGGGCAGAGCAGGAGAGAATTGGAGGTGTTGTTAGTGAGAAAAAGAAAAAAACTGAAATGAACATGTCCATGTTTTAATTATAAATAAGGGTCTATTTCAGTTTTCTTCTCCCGGACCAGTGCTGCCAGATCATCTGGTTTTTATGTTATCGGCTTAAGGGTCTCCCCGATGAGAGGGCTGCCTCCGTTTACCGGGATGCAGGGAATGCAGTTCCTTGGGAAAATGCATGAAGTGCGAGACCTATCTCCAAAACAACTCAATTTTTTGCTGGCACAATTAAATACCACACATGCTGGCAAAGGTCTGTGAAACGCTGACTGGCCAAGCCATTCAGAGTCTGGTGGGTCCACAGCAAAGTGATAAGCCTCGCCCCCCACCGGGCTGCAAGAGTGAAGGTTCAGCGGGAAAGATGATCTGATTCCCTTGTTGGGCAGTGGGCCGATTCTGCGTGGGAGTATCTCTAGGTCCCAGAATTGAACTAAAAACAAAGTTTTTCCTTCATTCCCACCCCCACCCCCTTTTGTCAGGTCACATGTGGCAACATGTGCTGAACAGAACATTTAAATTGAATTTGGGGTAAATGGAATAAGGGTTCTTTTCAGAAATGAGCGTTTTTAAATTGCTGACAAAGATAATTTTGCTGCAAAAAATCAAATACAGAATAAAACATGAAACTGAATTGTGGAGAAAGAATTGTCTAAAATGAAAATGAGTATATTCTGAGTTCCTCCAAGATCTGCTTTAGCTCTTTCCTAGAAAACTGACCCGACAGCACAAACCCTTCGCTCCCTCCTCTCACCAAAGTGCTACAGCATCTGCGTAAAACAAAGAATATACACAGCGGCAGGCGACGGGGTCTGCAGTTGTTCGTATGGAAAACAATACAATAATTAATAAATAATAATACAAGAATAAACTCTGTTTCACATATTCACAACTGTAAATCTGCCTCGTCCACCCCTGGATATATAAGAAAACTCAAAAACAAGTTGTTTTAAATAAGTTCAGCTGTTTTGCTGCCTGCAGCCAAAGATCTTTCTAATTTGCATCCTTAAATTTATAAAATAAAAATCAAACACTGTTCTAAAGTCCTGCTTTCAAATACTCTTCAGAGTTGACCTGAAATCATTGCATCTAATTTAAGAGGTACATTAAATAACATCCAGATCATTTTGAGCACACGTCAAAATCAGCAGTTAGTATTTATGAGTTGCACAACTGCTTTCTGACAAATCCTCCAATAAAAATAGTGCCATAAAATTTACAGTGACATTGGATATGTTTGAATTGTAGCCATGGCAGCAGTGGTGACAGGTACTTTTCCCGTCATGCCAATGTGCAGGTAAAAGTGCACCCTCCCCCCAGGGTGGGATCTCAGCCCCGTGAAAGCAATACAGCGGTGCTGGTTCAGGGGCAGCAGCGGATGGGTCCTGCTCAGGTGGGACGAGTGCTGTCCCTCATGACTCCGGACACAGAGGGAAACTGGCCTGTCCCAGCCTGCTGCAGGACCCACCCTGGGAAAACTCAGCCGGAGACCTTCCATGTCAAAGGCATCCAGTCTAGTCCCTTTCCTTCTGTGTAAACAAACAGGTGCTGCATCGAAGAGGCTTATTTTCTTGGAGCTAAAATCCTGAACTCTGAATTCAGACGACCTCCTTCCTACCCTAGAACACAGCATTTAAGGAACCCCTAACCTCATTCATTCGGTTCCCAGGTGGATACCGCTGCTCCGCAGTTGGCTTTGGATTTGTTCTCTGCCAAAGCCCATCTGAAGTTACGAAGGGGCCAAGGAGAGAGCAAACCCCTAGGCGGAGAGTAAATCCTCTCCAGAGGGGCCATCTCTGCCATCAACTGAACCTTCAGGAACCAGAGTTGAAGGGAGGGAGTAGGATAGGACACACTTTGTTGAGCTTTGCAGAAAACTCCTGACTTCAAATCTTTGGAGTGACCCTCAGTAGCTAAAAAGCCTATTCAAAACATTGCTGCATTAGCTACCAACTCGTTTGATGAACTTTAAAGGAAGTTTAATGTAAACAATATTTAGATAACCAAGTGATCACATTACCCATCCTTTTTCAATGTGATACATTTAACTTTGGCTACTATCAAAAACAAAAAGTGTAGTACTTAATATTTTTCTTAATATAAGTACATTTAAATAAAAAAGTATCAACACATAAGTAAGTGTCTAAACATCGAGATACATAAATATCTGGGGATTCCTTTTGGGAATACAGTAGTTGAAAATGACCCAAAGCTGCAGCTGTTTCTTAAAAACAGCTACACAAAAGTCCAAAAGAAAAGTTAAATAAAACATACAAGAAAAGGAATCGTATTTTTCAACTATCATAGCAAGAAAGAAGCAAGCTCAAATTTATATATATATAAAAATAAAAACCACCCCAAATGCAAATACGCATTTTGCAATTTATAAGGTGCTGGAAAGGAACATTAAAAATGCGAATTTGACGCCAGACAGGATGAGTTGCAGCTCTCCCCCCTGCCCCCTCCCCCCAACTAAAATTCCACTCTTTGGAATAAACAACTTGGTTAAAAAGTGAAGTCAGGGTATAAAATCTTTCTTTTATTCACAGCATTTCTAAATCAGAAGCGTTCACAGTTTCCCTCTGGAATCTTCCTGTTTGCCCGCAGCAGGGCCACGTGCTGGGACGGGATGCCCTCTGCGGGCCAGATGGACGGAGCGCTGGACTGGGAGGCGCGCACGGGAGGCCGGCGGGGCGGCGGGTCCGGCGCCCGGCGGGCGCTCAGTAGGGCCGCCACACGGCCTCCTCCAGGCGCGCGGCGGGCGCCATGTTGGTGGGCGAGTTGCTGTGGCTGCCCTCGGCCTCCACCACGTCGCTCTGGGTGGGCAGGCTGGGGTTGAGCAGCGCCGAGCCCGTGGAGGCGTTGGTGCAGGGCGGCAGGATGCGCGGCGGCGAGCGCTCGCCGCCCACCATGGAGAACTGGTAGGAGCCGGCCGAGGCGCCGTAGTACAGGTGGTAGGAGGGCGAGCTGGCCTGGAAGGGGCCGCCCTGCGCCTGCGACGAGCCGGGGTAGGGCGGCGGCAGGTACGTATGGTAGCGCGTGGCCGAGCTCATGGCCGACATGCCGATGCCGATGCCCGAGGTGACCGGCGTCGGGGAGTAGGTGAAGGCGCCGGGGTAGTGCATCCGGGGGTCTGGCAGCGCCGGGAACTGGCGCGGGTCGCCGAAGGCCGTCAGGTCAGGAGCCGCTGCGGGGCGGGAAAACACGTGAGATGGGAACTCTGGGAGGCCTCGCCCCTCCTCCGCCGGCCGCCGCTGCCCAGGAACACTGAGTGGAACCCGGACGCCGCTGCCCGGGGAGACGGAAGAGTACCCAGAATGCTGCTGCCCAGGGGGAAGGATTACCCAGAATGCCGCAGCCCGGGGAGAGGGATTACCCAGAATGCCACTGCCCGGGGAGAGGGAAGCGTACCCAGAATGCTGCTGCCCAGGGGGAAGGATTACCCAGAATGCCGCAGCCCGGGGAGAGGGATTACCCAGAATGCCACTGCCCGGGGAGAGGGAAGCGTACCCAGAATGCCGCTGCCCGGGGAGAGGGATTACCCAGAATGCTGCTGCCTGGGCAGACGGAGGAGAACCTGGGATGCAATGCCCAGGAAGATAGGTTACCCAGCATGCTACTGGCTAGGAAAATGGACGATTACCCAGAACACCGCTTCTGGGGCAGGTGGGGAACTAGGCTGAATACTATTGGCCAGGGAGTTGAAGATTCCCCAGAACGCTGCTGCCCAGGAAACTGGAAGATGACCCAGAATGCTGCTGCCCAGGGATATCGTATGATCGTATGTAGTAATAGAAGATACTGTGTGCTATCAGGTAATGTGATACAGTACAAAACCTAATATATAATAATACAGATGTAACGTAGGTATAATAGGTATAGACATAACATGGAATGCGTGTAGTACAGATCCAATATTGCCCTAACCCTGGGCTCGGCAAACTACAGCCCCGGGTCAAATCCAGCTGGGCCAATTTTTGCGCGGCTCGCGAGCTAGGTCTGAGGATTACTTTTTTAAATGGTTGGGGAAAAAGTCAGAAGAGCATTTCCTGACATGAAAGTTATGAGATTCGAATTTCAGGGTCCCTTCATAAAGTGGATTGGCGTCGGCCTCAATGCATTCTTCTATGTATTGTCTCTGGCTATTTTTGAGTCGCCGCTGCGTATTTGTGTGGTCCTGACACAGACCCGACGGCCCTGGAATGTGAAGAAATTTAGTTTCTGGCTCTCTACAGAACAAAGCTGGCCAACCCTCTAGATAATCTATATATTAACGCATCACTATTAATATAAATTTACTCTGATATTAACAATATATAATTGATAACAATGTAACACTATATAATAATGACAAATGTAATGGATGCTTTAATAAATTCATATTAATAGAATGTCATACATAACATATTGTATCATAACAATACTAATATGTAATGACAATTACAATACCTTATACATAATATTTAGGTTGAATCATAGGAAATTGGCCATTTCAATTTCAAAAGTGCCTCAAACAGTCCAAAATTGCCGATTTCCTGTGAGTCAGCCTACGCATGCCATAGTGGTGACTGCGTGGACGCCGCCACCGCCAGTGTCCCCCCATGTGTACTGCTGACCACGCCTGCATTTTAAGAAACAGTTCAGCCTCGATGTCGCCTGGTGCTCTCCAGTGTGTGCTTCGCCCGTTTGTTAACGTGAGTGGCTGTGACCTTGAGTGATCTACTCCGTTTTTGCACATGTTGAAATTTTACCAGGAGTGGCAAAACTTTGTCCATAAAACCCACCTTGCTAGAATTATGTACTTACAATTTCACGGATGGGCATCCCTGTGTGGTTTTCTTAAGCACAGGCTGCCCTTGGCAACTATGGGGCTCTGGGTCCCAGGAAGGCTTCCCTGTGCCTTCTAGATCAGCCTTTCCCAGAAGTGGTGCTGCTGACTGCTCTTGGGCCAGACCGTTGCTGGTTGGGATATGGGGGGCTGTCCTGGGCATTGTAGGTGCTTGGCAGCAACCTCGGCCTTCGCCTACCCGACGCCAGTGGTGCCCCACTCTGGGAATTGTCGTAACCAACAATGTCTCCAGACATTGCCAGATGCCCTGGGGGTGGGGGTGGTCGGGGGCAACTCCCCTCACCCCTTTGAGAACCAGCACTGCAGGTTCAGGAGGGTGTTCTGGGGTAGTTTCTCTTTCTCAGAATTACTCATGAAATACCAGGCCAGGACTTATCTCAGCAGATCCCAAAGACCAACGAGACAGAGCAGAGGCAAGAATTAAGTGCTATAAAATTGGTTACGTTCTCCAATCAACATACAGAACAGCTCCAAGTGCAGGGTGGCATGCGGCCTGTGACCTGTTGTGTTCAGGCCGCTGGAGAAACCAGAAGAAGCCATGAGCTTGCTGTGAAAGGAAAGCTACCAGCGTGGATTCATCTGTTTTAGGGAGGCAACGGCCCTCGATCAACTTCCTCATATTTCAAGCCTGTTGGTCCAGCAGGCAGAGCGCGTGAGTGTGTTCCTTTCTGTTTCTCTCTCTCCCTTTCCCCACTCCCTCCCCCCTTCCTCCAGTGGTGTTTTAGTGCTCTAACACACTTTTTAAAAATGACCTCCTCTGTAAATTTGGGGTGAATGTGACGAGGGGATATATTTCTCATCAGAGAGGTAATTAAAGTTTATAGAAACAAGAGCAGCCGGCAGCAGATCTCTGCCCTAACGAGGAAACCAGGAGTCTCGCTCGCGCACACACAGTCCTGTTCATCTTCTCTAAGCGAGTCAGACTTGTGGGCCGGGAAGACGTGGTACTGGTGGCGCTTCCAGGGCTGCCCCTCCACGGCCACTCTCTAGTTTGTCCCAGAGCCAGGCCGC
>PVJI01005101.1:0-99941 GCA_004026765.1 Micronycteris hirsuta | reverse complement strand
CTCTAATTTATTTTTTCTACCAATGATCTTAAAAATAAAATTAGGGCAACTTACATGCTTTAAATCTTGATTGCTTTAATCACAGCAAGATGATTTTAATGAAAGAATATGAAAGAGAAGTGTTTCCTAAGTAATTAACACATGCCCTCAGGAGTACAAAAAAAATGGTTGAACACATTTCCTGAGCACAAGCAAGAATATGTAAGTAGGTCAATAAGATACTTTGAAAAAGAGCAAAGCCTTATGTCATAAGTTGTGACAGTCCCTAACGCCATAAAATTTCATTCTGTCAACTCAGTGTGGTCATTTCTCCATGGAGGGGTATCATGGAAGTCTAAAAATATTTCCCATCATATCTGAGCAGTTATATTTCTTCATAGAATTCAAATGGGATGTCTTTCAGAAAAAAATCATCTCTGATGCCTAATCACAAAAATGATTCTTAATCTTTCAAAATATATCATTACCTAAAAGAGATAAGTATGAAAATGCTTTATGGATGGCTGGAAACTAAAATAAAAAGAACATAAAGTGGTCCTGGATGGTGTGGCTCATTTGGTTGGAGCTACATCCCATAACTGAAAGGTCATGGGTTCAATTCCCAGTCAGGGCCTATACCTGGGTTGCGGGTTCCATCCCTGGTCTGGGTGCGTGTGGAAGGTGGCCGATGGATGCTTCTCTCTTGCATAGATGTTTCTCTGTCTCCTTTTATCTCTCTCTAGAAGCAACGAAAAAAATGTCCTCAGGTGAGGGAAAAAAAGAACATAAAATGAACATATTTAGAATAGATATTTCTATATATATTCAGTGGTTAAAATATATTAAATGAGATAGGCTAAATTGCAAAGGTAGTATACTGGACTCTATAATCACAAATAAAATATGTGGTTCGGTTCTGGTGAAGTTTGTTATCTCAAATAGTGTTCCAATAAACTTTGATGTTTTTGAACATGAATGCTTTCTTATAAATTTAAATTCAACAAAGAAATGTTTTCTTACCTAACAAACATTATCTTTAACTTTTAAAATACAGGCAGATTTGTCCACCTGCAGCAGGTGTATATACAGAAACCAACAGACCTGCTGAAAGGAAGTTAAGGTACAATGAACTGTTTCTATATCTGTGTAATTGTAGAAATGATCAAGTATGCTTTATTAGAACACTTAAAAACACAAAATAATAATGCAATACATAAAATGAGTTTTCCAACTGACTTTAATATCGTGGGTACTAAACATTTTTAGATGTATGTAAGAATTTTATTTCTTTCATTTCTGCTCTAACATTTCCATTAAGGAAACAACCCAAACGGCCTGAACGTGATAACAAAATAAGGTGAAACCACTTAGACAGGAACACACCTCTTCATTGCCAGCACTCGTCCCAGGTGCTGAACAGGCGAAAGTCTAGTTGTTCGGTTGAACTCGTTCTACCAAAGCTTTGCCTAGAACTCCTGTCTAATAAGGTCACACCCAACTCCGCCTGCGTCCTCAGGAGGAGGCTCGCAAACTGCCGATGCCTTGGGGAAGGTTCCCCGGGACCAGGACCGCTCTGATTTACGCCTGTTGTCTTGCCCGTCTCGTCCGGTTTAGTGTTTGTTGTGGGTATGTTGTCATGATGCGCTTTTAGAAATAAACAGTACTTTTGAAGTTAGTTTTTGAGCCAGTGCTATTTTATATGAAAGATGATTTATTCTGGTATCATATTTTTATGGAGTCAAAGATATATTTTAAAGGTGATTAGTTCAATTTTTTTTTTTTTTAGGGAGAGAAACAGCAATGTATGGTTGCCTCTCACATGGCCCTCACTGGGGAACTGGCCCACAACCCAGACATGTGCCCTGACTGGGAATCGAACCGGGACCCTTTGGTTCCCAGCCCGCACTCAATCCACTGAACTACACCAACCGGGGCGATTAGTTCAAATTTAACACATCAATAAAATAAGCCAATTTTTATTATGGTAAAAAAAAAATTCACTGTAAGTTTAGTATTTTAATTATTAGGATAAACCAGTTTTTAAGCCAAAACTTCCTTTGGGCCGAAAACATTTTCAAAGTTCAAAACTTACATATTTTTCATTTTTTTAATCATTTGCTTTGACTCTCAGAAAAGACTTTGAAACATGCATCACACCGATCCCTTGCCTTTGGAGAACATCATGTTTCTCTCATCCCTGGTAACTTAAAGTGTGGTTGCACTTTGGCGCGTCCCATATCACACCCCCTGTGCCGCGACCTGTTCGTGCGTGTCAAATGGCCCAGTGCACGGAGGAAATGCAGTTAGACAGAGTCCCCTGACCTACGACTTCTCAAAGCCTTCATTCAGTGTGCATGTATACCTTCTTCATCTCCAAAAGCTGGTTACCCTTCCCATATTTTCTAGACTACAAAATTTTTCTCCATGGAATCCTAACATTTATTAGAGATTGTTTGTGAGAAACGAGTCTTAATTACAGTGACACATATAAGGATTTTCCCAATGATTTCTTTTCATGATCAGCAGGGTCCCACATGGGTCTACACTGTGTGTCCTTTTCTATAGTTTGCGATGCACTTGCTTTCCCTGTGGAAGGCAGCGCGTTTTCCCCTCATGCAAGGCATGAATTAATCATCCGAATGTGTCGCTCAACGTTCCTTGGTTCTGGTAGAAAAATTCTGAGCACACTTCTTTGCTTACTGGTGCAGCTAACTGTATTTTCTTTTCCATATCTTTTTTTAGGTATAGAATTTTGTAGCAGCCAATGACATCTTTAGGAGAAACTGTAGTTATATCAGTGAGCACTAGGTGGCAGAATCAACACCCAGGTGGAATGATGGTGGGGTGGGGGGCGGGGGTTGGTGGTGTGTGTGTTGGTGATGAGTTGATATTATAGAACTATAGTTATTCAGTTAGGCTCAAAAATTCCTAAATAACCTGTGAATTATCACTTTCTTCACTGAGAACAGATGAAAAATTTAGCTGTTTTGAAGGCAGCTCTGCTGTCACTGACTTGTATTTATTTTTCATTGTTTGAAGGAATGAGGATCTCGAGAACATCGTCAAAGTGGCCACTTCACTTCAGAAAACTGACAAGGGGTGAGATCTCAGAGCTTTCAGCTTGGTTTTTTCTTCTGTCCATGTTTCAAAATGCTTAATCAGTACCTTAAATTTCCCACCATGAACAAAATTCCAGTGCTGTTTATTATATAGAATTTAAAAGAAGAAAGAATCAGTGCCCATAGATGTGTCCCTGAAAACTGGGTGGCACAGATATTTATAGGTGCTTTTATTCCTCTGCCTCCTCTTCTGGCAACTGTACACATCCTGGTACCTCAGCTGTCCATGGTCTTGACCCCATTGCAGACCATAAGTCCTATACTTATGTTGCTTGTCCAGATCTCTGTTCATCTGTCTCCCTAACATCCCCATTTAGAATGTCCTAGGCCACACTGAACTTCCTTCCCAAATAGGCTATTTCCTGACTTCTCCTCAGTTCTATTATTCACTGTTCTGGGATCATTCCTGATCTGCCCATGTCTTTGTCCCTCTGTGTAGTACTAGGCACCTATGGAATAAATGTCCCTCAAGTGTCGCTCATGCCCCATGTCCCGCATGCCTCATGCCTCTCTTCAAACTCTCACTGACTCTGGCGTAGGTTGTTAGGGTAGCTGTCCAGGTTGGCTTACGCTCCTCCTATCTCTGCTCCCACTAAACCATCACTACCCACCACTGCCAACATTCTCTTCCTAAGATCCTGCATAAACAACACTCTGTGGGCTCCCCATGGCCCACTCAGTCACATAAAACCTCGTTCAAGGCCCTCGCTAACCAGGCTCCACCCTAACATTCTAGAGTTATTTCTGACTTTGCCCTTACAGTCACCCTGCATTCGATACCAACTTGATCACTGCCTTTCTATAGTTTCCAGCCACTCTGCCTCTGTTTATGCCATTCTACCCAATGGCAGACCTTTCCAGCCTTTCGATCACCACACCAGTCCATTCAAGCCCTCCCTATTATTCAGGATCCAAATCAAATATGACCTCCTCTGTGACGTCTTCCCTGAGTGATCTAGTGAAATGTGACTTCTGTTTCTCTAGACTATTAGAGCTCCACTATTTATATTTTATAACAACTAATCATATTTGGTGCTGTTTCGTGTTGTTTATATGTGTCTCATCGTCTCTATCATGTCTTCAGTGTCTTAGAGCAGATAGTGTTTCTTACTCATCATCTGTCATTTACTGAGTCTGACCTGATGCTTTGTACAAAGTAGGTGTTTATAAAGTAGAGTATGGTAAAACAAGGATGAGCAGTGAGAAACCTTGGGTCTAAACATTTCGTAGTTTAAATTCCCTGCCTACAAATTTTTCTTGCTTCATAGAATTTGGCTATGCTTAGAGTGTTCTGAGGGATTGCAGTCTCAGTCAAAGAACTGAAGAGAAAAGCAGAAGCAACATTTAGCTCTTCTGTGCGAATTCATCAACAGAAGAGGAGCTCTGAATCCAGAAAGGAGCTCTAGAAAGTATCCTGAATGTTTCCTCTCCATTTCTTCTCTCATCTAAGTGCCTAGATATCTAATTTTATTTGCTGATTTTTGTTTGAGGTAATATATTGTTTCTAACCAGGATTTAAAATAGTTTTTGGTGAGTAAAAGGGATGTTTAAGAGAGAGATAAGTGAGTGATGCTGCAGAGAAATTATGGTTTGTCATCAAAGAGGAACAATGAGAGCTGCGGTTAGTTTAACTTTCCCTCCCCCTCTCCCTGGCCACGATGCACGGATTCCACAGCCAGATACATTCTTCCCAGAGAGGCAGGGCCTTGCTTGGGTGGGGGGCAGGGAAAAGGTCTGCTGTATCAGTAGCTGGGTGCTGTTTCTCTGGGACGTTCATAGGGACTAGAAATAGCTTTATTTCTCCCAGCTGCTCTTTGTGATGTTCCTTTGTGAAATGGGCTGTTACTCTTATCTGATTAAGAGCACATTTAATTTATTGCAAATGCAATGGTGAAACTTAATATCCAAAGCTTTCATCAATGTAAGGTCATTTTAAAAGCTGAACTTCTTCATTCAGGATGCAATCTCCATTTTATTTAATTTACCACAGAGTGTCTTCTCATGATTTATGCTAATTTTCTGTGATAAACATGAGCACCCCCAATCCTGATAATCTCATCATTGTGACTCCTACCAGTCAGAAAGGTCTGTGGCTAAAATTTACAGGAATCTTAGGTTTGCTCTTTCCCTTGGGGACCTGGACAGAGTCACAGCCTTAGCGTGGGGAGGTAGGGTTTCAACAAGCAAAGACAACAGGGCATTGTGTCAGGGGGCTGGGTAATGTCTGTCCCACACCAGAACACAACGTGAATCATTTGTTTTCCACAGTCAGTGACTTTTCAGTTTCAGTGTTTTTTTCTAAGCTTCCAATCCTACCATTGAACGCATAATATCACCTGAAAGGGTTCGTGTGGTGGCTGCCGATTTAACGTGTGCTAAAGGGTCTCTAAGAGGGTTGCCCCAATGGCTATTCCGTTGCTACCTCGCGTCAGGCATCTTCAAAACACACAAGTGACTCAGCAACTGTCCCTCCTTAAGACTAAGTCAAATTCTTGGCATTTCTAAATGCAGCAAAAAAAAAAAAAAACATAGCCACCATTTATTAATGAAAAAATTAGCTGTTGACTGGGACCTGTTTAATATAATGGCCAACATTAATGTCTGGCTTGCCAGGCATCATAGTAAGCACTTTATACTCATTAGCTTATGGATTCTTTTCTGAGGTGAGTACCGTTAGTATTCTCACGTTACAGTTGGGGAAGTCCAGGCAGTAAGATGTTAGGTAACTCAGCCAGAGTCACCAACTAATATGTGGTGAATCCTGCATGGGAATCCAGGGATCCCTCACTTGGGAGCCTGAATGTGTAACTACCTAGTTACTGGGCCTCACAGCTTCTTGGTTAACACCAGTGATGAATCAAGAAAAAAAAGAAATATTGAGAAAGTGTGGAAAATGTGTGATTCTAAATCAGGAAGAAGAGAGAACCAAAATTTGTGAATGGAAATCCTAGACGAGGAATGCAAGAGAAACTGGAGCAAAGTGGGCGGACAAGACAGGGAAGGATGTGTGAGGAGTGAAGGAGAGCAAGCAACCCACTGAGGCTGCACTCCTGAGGGAGAGGGCTGAACTCATATGGTTCTAAGGGATATTCTGGAACCCAGGGGATTCGCTTAAGCAGGCTGCCCCCAAAGAAGCAGCCAGTGAAAGCTTGACAGTTCTCAAACACGGAAACAGGATACCGAGTTTAGCTGGCCTGGAATGAGGTTGAGTAGAATTCAAGAAAATAGTCAGACTTACCAATGAACAAGTGTTTCTTAGTAGCTGCTTTGTGCAAGTACATTGTGTAAAAATAGAACCTATACTTAGTCAAGGTACCTGTATTTTTGATTCAGTTAAAAACCAGTATTAAGCATCTACTGGATGAAAGACACTATATTAAAGACTGAAGAGAATCCAAGGTAAAATTCAGTTCTAAATTTTAAGTGGTCTTTGTGCGTGTTTGTGTATCTGTGTGCACACTTGTGTGTGTAGGAGCAGGGACATGAATATGAGACAAACGTGCAGTTGGTAAGTTAGATGGATAATAATGTAAGTGCCATAAAGGATATGCAAAAAAAAAAAAAAGGCTACAAGGATTCCAAAAATGGAGGGGACTCTATTCAGTTGGAAGACTGGGAAAGATTTCTTGGAGAAAGAGGGATTTGAGGACAGCTTTGAAGGATAGACGGTATTTCCACAATTGATGAAAATGAGACATGTGTTGTATTTCAGAGAACTCAGAAATAGTTGTTTTAAGGTGAGTCTGCCCTTCGACTCTGGGCAGGCTTTTACTGATGTGAGATTTGTTTTTTTCGCTTCCAAAAGAGAAGAATTGGATAATATCATCAAAATGAACAAAAGCTTGAATAGGTAAGATTTAAAAACATTTATTTTTTGCTTTATTACCGAATTACATATTGTGACTTCTCATGTCTTTTCAGTAGTTGAGTCTGAGGACCCACATTCTGGGCTAGTCAAAAGCATCCTACACGTATTGAATAAAAAGCCTGCAGAAATCACCATTTCATCATTATTATGAATGGTGATTACAATCCAAAGATTCTCATATTAAAGTGTCTTTGAGTTTCCTTCTCCATTTGTTCAGTAGAGCAGTTAAAGAAATAACCACATTTCTCCTCCTGAAATATGAATACGTTAGCATGTAAACAGAGTTTGGTTTGATCACTAAATGCTATTAGTTTAACCATTACAAAAACCATTTATTATCTCACTTAACATTACCTCCTTATTTTGAATCACTTATAATCGCATACTTTAAAAATGATAGAAATTGAGTTTTGTGTTAGAGGTGTGTGGAATACTAGTTATCTCTCTGTTCCTTTGCCTTGTGCCACATTAAAGGGACAGGGACCAAAGTAAAGGAGGAACAAGGCAAATGTCAAAGGGAGTTGCTTGATGAAGAGATGTGATTTTCCTACTACTCTGTTCTGACAATACAGAGCCATATGATTGACTATCAACAACTCACTGATGTTCGCTGCTCCTTAGTTCTCTCATTTGTTGATAGAAGGAGCGGGTGTTAGATCACGAGTCCCAGACCCCATGGCCTGTTGAGGCCAGGCAGGCGAAGGAGCGAAGGCAGCTGACTGGATGGAATCTAGGGGCGGCCCGGCCGCAGAGCCCGGCTGTTTCTCAGCTCCAGCTGGTTGCTGCCACGTACGAATCTGAGCCAGTGTGGCTGGATAGTTTCAGGAGGCCCTAAAAATCCAGATTTCTTTGTTTTACAGCCATCTTGTACAATAAATATAGACTTGCATGAAAGACAAAAACACTCCATGAATGCAAACAACACATCTGTATACCTATTATGGGTTGTGTATCCCCAATTTGTGACTTTTAGTTAAGTTCTGTGGCAGTTTAAATTTTGATTCTATGAAAATATCTGTTTGGAATAGAGCAGTTTCAACAATTGTGCCTCATCTTTTCCAATACACTTCTATTTCCTGTCTTAGATGTAAACTGGTCTATGTTTTTATAAAGTATCTATTATTACCACTGACAAGGTTTTTTATTCAATACATTTGAAGAAATCAAGGTCTGGATAGCATCTTCAGAACAACTCCTAAGGCAGAGCAAATAGAGAAAAGGTAAGTGCATCTGTCTCTAACCTGAAAATATGATCTCCCAGGTTGCTTGTTCTATTCCTTCACCCAGTATCTGGAAGGGAGTTGTATTCCTCTGGCTTAAAAATGTACTAGCCGGTGGGGTAGTGCCCTCAGTACTGTACGTAGTTCCGACCTAATTGCTCAGAAGGGTTTCTGCTCTTATATTCGCGAAGTAAATGAGCAACACGTGAAGAACGTTTATTGTACCCGAACTTTCAAAGTACCACACAATTTTATTTCAATATGCAGTTTATAATTTGCATCTCTTTCTGTTTTACAGAGCCCAAAGCCTTGAAAGTCTCATCTTTCTGAATGTCCGGACAAACAAAGATAGCAAAGGGTAAGGTCTGACTAGGACTCTCGCAGGCCTCTTTGACGGAGTCCTAGACTGCATACCATCTCCTGGGGGAGGCCTCTTACTCAGAGCAAGGGCCAGGAGGGCTGGTGGACCAGGACCCCAATACTTTAAAACTGATTTACTCATAACTGAATAATGCTTGGGACCTTCCTATTAGGATAGTTAGTATATCTTGTCAGTATTTTGTATGAGTAGAGCCACTTAAATATTTCCAAAGACTTCTAATGCTTTAGGTACTGATAACACCTTACTCCTGTTGTGAGAAGCCTGCTGCTATTGTAAGAGATTGAATTTTCTCTCTTTCTCTCTCTGTTGCTTGCCACCCCCCACAATGTTTTAAAGAAACCAAGGCCTTGGAAGTCTTATTAATCTTAATCAAAGGACTGACAAAAACGAGAAAGGGTAAGTAAAACCCCTAACTTGATGGGGCTCTCTTTTTTTCGGGTTAGCTTCTTACACCTCATCAGAAATGAGAGGGTTACGTTCTCCTCTATCACAGATGAAGTGGTGCTTTTAGGCTATTAGAAATAGTAGTCAGCAAAGGAATACGATGAATTCCGTTTCCATAGGACCGCATATTTGAGGGGCCTTAAAGTAAGGTCAGGAAAACCTGCTACATCATCTCTTATTCTATACTTTCTGAAACAATTTAAAAATGAGCCAAATTTTATATTTAAATTAAGAAATATAAAGGACACAATTGCAAAGTGAGAGGTATGCTAGCAAGTTTTTCTAAAGTGATTTAAAACAAGCACTCCTGTAGAAATTAATAAAGACAAGCTAAGGATAATTACATGAGAGCTTTTTCTGGCCTTTTGGCCCTGAAAACCTCTGACGCCCTTTCAGGGACTTCTTGCTTACCCAGATTTCAGATAAAATTCAGATGCTACCTAACTGGCATACAGCGTTCATGGTTTTCCAAAGCAGTCAAGATCTCCCAACAGATAGGAAAGCAACAGCCAGGGCAGATACAACTAACAGAGAGTAAGAGCTGCTTTGATGTTTCTGAGTCTTGGTTATTTTCTCCCAGATTAGTTGTGATTTCTTCTCAGTGATATTGAGGGGGTCGCATCTTTAGATTTGTCTTCCCTCTTCTGTGTCTGATCCCTACGGCCCTGACCTTCACTTTGGAGAGTCCACAGTGCATTCTATGTGAATTTACATGTACATATTGCCCAATTGAATCCCAAAGATTAATTTCACTATATTATTTATAGGCAATTTTTACAATAAAATGAATTTAATATCATTATAATAATTTTTGCTAAAATCTTGAATTAATCATTAATAACATGGAATATATATATATGTTTGGATACACACATAATACTTTGAAACTAACCTAAACTCTGTTTTTAAGAAGTGAAGACCTTGATTATTTTGTGAAAATGGGTTCCAGAGGAAGTGAAAATACCAGTGGGTAAGACTTATTAGTGCTTTAAATCTGATATCTGTGACAATAAGATAAAACAATTTGGCATTTTAACTTCACAAACATATTTTATTAGTATGAGTTTGGCCAATAACTATGGGCCACATGACCTTCTCTCCTTGCTCTCAAAAAATTGTTTATTTTTGAAGAATTGTCCCAATGTTGCCTTTTCTCCCAGATTTTGGACTTTTATCTGGTTTTAAGGCTCAGTTACTGAATTGAATTTCGTGTGTCTAAAGAAAGCACAGTCTAGATAATATTTTCAAAGTGGATCTCCAAAATGATGAAGATAGCCAAGAGTGAGGTTTGACCAAAACTCTTGTTAAGTCAAGCTCCCTAAGGATGGTGGTCTCCTAAGGCAGCCCCCTGGAGGGCTCACACCTGGAGGAGGCCGCTCTCCCTCCCATCTTCTCTCCCGGGGTGTGGGCGTGGCAGCGGCGCTGTGGCGCTCGGTCACAGCACCCTTGCCATCCTCAGGGTCCCTTTTGGGTTCAGGGTCCGCTCGCTTTGGTATTGCTCAGTATGTTTTTATGGGGGGAACCTATGTGCTCTGAGAAGTGCGGCATTAATTTTTTTACCATCTAAGGTTTTTTTTTCTTTTTGTCCTTTATAACTCCCCATAACCCAATTATATTTAAAAGGTTTGAGTTGGGGGAATGGTTGAATTTATATGAAAGCATATATTCTTATTATTTAAAAAATTATTATTATTAATATTGACTAGTTTTAATATTTTAAACTTATCAGTATTATTACTGTGACTCTTATCTAAAAACAGAAGAGGCAATTATCACTAATTTACTGAGTAGAAATGTATCTTTTGACTGGATTCACCATAAAAACTTATTTAACTTCAATGCTGACCATTTGGCGTCTTCTAACAAGATGTGTCTGAGGGCAAAGTTGATTTTGTTAAATAACAGATTTCACGTATACTTACGCATTTTGAGGACAAAACAAAAAAAAATGTTTCTTGTTAATGAAAAAGGAAACTTAAGTGGTTTTCAGCTGAAGGTGTAAGAAAGTTTTCATTTACCTTTAAGAGCTTAAAAAATTACAATGATAGAGAACTTGTATGTTTACCACTTAATTGTTCCAATCATCGTTCATTTGATTAATGTTTTATTTTAACAACATTCATTAAAATGTATCTACTTTCTCAAAGAAAACAAGACCACAATGGGCGTATTAAAGCAAATCCTGAAATAAATAAAAATATCAAGAGGTAAGACATTTAAGGCATTTCCCTCCCTTTGTCTGGCATTTGTAAGCATATTAGCATTCTGAGCACTTGTTTTCAGGAGAGCACATTGAAATTCAAGCCAAAACAGACCTCTCGCTTTCTGAAACACATCATATTAAGCAATTCTATGTAACTTATACACAGAAATGATCTCTTGCATTTTATTCTTGGGTGAAGTTTGCTGTGAGGTAGATTTTGAGATATTAAGTGGAAATTTTGACTGACATCTTCTGAACTTAGTGATTTATTTCTCTCTGTGTGTGTGTGTGTGTAAGTAGTATGTGTGTACATGGGGTGGAATGAAAGTAGGTTTGTTTACAGTCATTGCATAGAAAGGAATACAATTACTAATAAATACTAATATAAGAGTAAACTGTGTTTTGCTTACTTATAACTGTAACCCTCCATGTGGATGTGTGTGTACATAAGTAGTGTGTGTGTCTAAGTGTATGTGTACATGTTAATTAGCGTTCTTCAAAGAAACAGAACCAATAGGAGCTAGATAGATAGATAGATTTATTACAAGGTATTGGCTCATGCTGAGAAGTCTCAAGATCTGTATTTAGCAAGCTGGTGACCCAGGTCAGTCCATGGTGTCCAAGTTGAAGTCTGAAGACATGAGAACCAGGGGAGCTGAGGGCGTCAGTTCTAGTCCATGGGCAGGAGAGGACCAAAGTTGCAGATGGAGCAGGCAGGCAAAGTCCCCTTCCACTCAGCCGTTTTGTTCTGCTCGGGACTTCCACCGATAGGACTGGGCCTTCACGCGTTAGCGGGGGCTATCTGCTTTCCTCAGTCTGTGCACTCAAAGGTTAATCTCCTCCAAAATCTCCCTCACAGACACACTCAGAATGATGTTTGACCAAATCCCTGGGCCCCCTGTGGCCCAGTCCAGCTGAAACATGAAATTAACCATCACAATGTGTGTATATATGTATGTGTATGTATTGGTAGTATGTGTATGTGTGTGTATGTCCAAGTGGTATATATGTATAAGTGTGTGTATGGGTGTGCAAGTAGTATATGTGTATACATATGTGAACTGTCTTCACACGTGGAGTGGATTTGTGTGCCGCATGTGTTATGTGTGTGTGTAAAGTGTGGTGTGTATTTAAGATGAAGAGCTTAACAAAGTGCACTTCATTAAGAGTTCTCCTACCCATGTGTTGTCAAGTAAATCTGGAAAGCTTACGTCCTCTTGCTTTTAATTTTTAAAAAAGCAGATGGAATATATTTGAAGCTGAGCTTTTTGGCGTGTTGCTGGAAACAGTGTACCAAATAATTCCATGTGGTTTTAGTTGAACCCTTTTCCATTCGGTTAACTCAGTACATGATAGTATTAGATTTTAAATGTGTCAGTGGTGCCTGCAGGCGCTGCCAGCAGAGCCAGGGCTCTGCCAGCTGGGGCGCTCACTGTCCGGCTGTCGCCCTGTTCTCAGCAGCCTGGCTGGTCAGTGGCCCAGAGACTTGGACAATTTTGCAACCAACAGACTGAGAAGAAAGCATTGATTTCCTTGGCTGCTTGCAGGGAGGTAACTTGAGGTAGTGAATGTGAGCAAGGAGTCCAAAAGTCCTGGTGCAAATTCTGTCTCTGTCACCAGCTAGCTGTGTCCCTGGGCCTCAATGTGCTCATTGACAAAATCGGAATCATAATCCTATCATGCCTAGCACATAGGAAATGCAAGTAACTATTAGCTGTCATAAAGATCAGGTGAATATTTGTTTTCTTAATGATTTAGATACTGTTCAAATATTTAATTTACTTTGACTCTAAAAAATACCCAGGTTTTCCTTTCTGATTTTTATTAGAGAGAGTATTTCAAATCATGACCTATTTATTGTTTCTCTTATGTTGGTACATCTGTGTGTACCCACATGCCTATGTGAGCATGTGTACACAGACATACAAAAGTTTGTGTGATCCATGTGTGTATGATTATGTGATCATGCATGTATGATTCATGTGTATATGATTCATTGTGTGGATTCATGTGTATGGTTATGTATGCACTATCCTGTAGATCTTTTAAAAGTATAATAAAGATTATGTTCCCTCCCTTATTAAAAACTCTCAGTATTATTACGTTTTAGGTAGAATAAAATTCTCATCCTTAGCTATGGCCTTTTACTTGTTCAATGAAGTTTAGCCTTTTTCTACTGCAGGCTCATTCCTGCCTTATTGATTATGAACTTTGAAATTTTAATAACCTTACACTAATATGTACTTTGTTTAATATGTTTTTTAATGTACTGAATGCAGTTTTATATTTTTTTAATTGAAGTGTAATGAGATAACAGTTTCAGGAATCTAACATAATGATTCAATATTTATATATATTGCAAAATGAAACCACAATAAGCTTAGTTAACAAGTGAGGTGATAGAAATGATCTTACTTAGTCCTTATTGTTTAATATGTTTAAAGAGATCAAGACCCTTACAATATCATCAAAGCAAACCCCACAACCAAAACAAATATTACAAGGGAGGAGTCACAATGCTTATTGTTTTTTGGGGAAGGTCAAATCTGGACATAGAATCCTAGGACTTTTTATTTTTAATCACTGGCATTTAGATCTCATATACTTTGTTTATACAGAAACCAACAAAGTGTTAAAAAATTAACAAGGAGTATTCTGGAGTAGAATAGCTCTTTCTGTTGGGTTACTTTATTATTTGTATGAAAAAAGGTTCAAATTCTTTTTGCTGCTTTTAGCCTGGATATACACATTCTCAGACATTTGGATACAAGTAAAAACTTGAGTTAACATCTAGTTGCTTCCATATATCTGTATCTTTGAAGTATAGACGCAACCACGGGGTTTTATGATATGATTGTGGTAGGGACACAGGGCACGGAGAAATGGTAAGAAAAGCAAAGTTCCATTAAGGCCAGAAACAGATATGTTAAAAGGTAATGATAAAATACTGACATGTTTTCAGTGACTATGTAGAATTTCATATACAGTAAATATATTTTACCTTTGAGAATGCCCTAGATTTTAATCTTTTCATTGTTTGTTACCAACATAGAACTAGTCAAAATTTGTAGTTTTAACACACAGTTATAAGTACCAGAAGCAGATATCGAGTTGTATATCATGGTTTGAACAAACTAGTATATTAATCTTAATCCATTGCTGTGAATAGAAAACTTGCTAATGAATGTCATTTATAAAACATACATTCTCCAAAGTTGATTTGAAAGTCTCACAGCATGTTTGAGGTTGACATTAAAAGGATGCCTTTCTGGCCCTGACCAGGTGGCTCCATTGCCAGGTAGCATCATCCCATACACCAAAAGGTTGCAGGTTCACCCTTGGTCAAGGCACATACCTGTGTTTTGGGTTCCTTCCCTGGTGGGGGTGTGTGCAGGGGGGAATGGGGGACTACCAATTGATGTTTCTCTCTCACATCAATGTTTCTCTCTCTCTCTCTCCCCCTTCCTTTCTCTCTAAAAATCAATAAATATATCCTCTGATGAGGATTCAAAAAAAAAAAGAAAAGAGGATGCCTTCTGGAATTTTCCATGAGACGTATTTATAGACTACTACAAAATGTTTAGTGCACCTGGCAAAGGTTTAGATTATAGCATCATAAATCAGTGTAGAAACAGAGTCCTGGTACAGCATCTGCTATTGGTATAATGGCTCCAAGATTAAAATATTGTCTCACTGAGCCTCAGTGAGTTTTAGAGATGTATAAATCCCTACATCCTCTGCTTAGTCACCTTTAACAGTCTCCAACTCTTTGATATGATATCAGTAAGTGTTTCTACTGTTTCTGAATTTTAATAAATAATTTTACCCACTCAGCATTAATCTATCATTAACCTCATCATTTCTTTAATGTTTTAAAGGGGCCAGAGTCTTGACAATCTCAACACAGTGACCCCTGAAGTAAACAGAAGTAACTCAGGGTGAGGATTATGTCTTATATTTCTTCCCTCACCATCAGCATCAATCTGTGGCCCACATCAGAGAGGCTGTGTAGAAAAATCTTTGAACGGGAATCAGAAAGTCTGGAGTCCTTTATTTGCCACATGGGTGCCTTGCACACCCTGCACTTAGGCATCTTCAGTTACAAAATCAGGGGAGTCGTGGTTCTTCTACCTTTTTACTTGGTTATTTTAAGAGTCAAGTAAAATAATGGATATAAAATTCATTTAAAGCAAAAATGCACTATGAATATAAATTATTAACAAAATAGAATATAGCTACAGCATTAGATAGAATACTTAGAGAGGGCAGGTGAGAGTTTTTGGCAAATCACTATATCATTTTTGAACTGATATTTTTAAAACTCAATCTTGCCTATTTTATGGTTTTATTTTCAGGGTGAATGAGAAACTCAGCTAGTATGTCAATGATTTGTATAGAGGTCAAATTTTTTACTCTTTTAAATGAAGGGCATAGATTGGTATTAATTTAAATACCAAAACATAATAGTATAATTCATCTTGAGTCCATATATTCTTTAAATTAAAATACTTAGTGGATTTAATTCCTTTTTTACTAACTGTGTGTTTGCTTTTTTGTTTAAAGTTTCAAAGACTTTGATAACTTCATCAAAGTGAATCCAAGAACAGAAAAAAGTGTGCAAGGGTAAGATTTAATATGCTGTTCTTTGTTTTTCCATGCTGGCCAGTGCTTAAAATAAAATTAAATCATCACGTCAGCTGACTGACACTGAGCTCAATGAGAGGTGAAGCAAAGTCATGTAACCTCCACAACCTCGTATCTAAAATGTAAACAATTTTGGTCAATTAGATGAACAGTTTTTCCGGGATAGACAGGAGGCTTTCATTCATTCCTTTATTCAGTTTTCTTACGCAGAGGGATGGTGCAAGGCTGGGGAAGGAGAGCTGGGCTGGGACCCGTAGATGTGGGTCTGCCCTCACTAACTGTGTGAAGGGGGCTGGTCACTCGCCCTGATTGGGCTTTGGTTTTCTCATCCTGCGAGTGAGGAAGTTGGACCACGTGCTCTGCAGTTACTTCCAACACTAATTCTATTGCTCTGTCCCAGTGAGACGGCTGGAGTAATGGAAGTGCATGCACTCTGCAGTTAGGTTGCTTAGCTTTAAATCCCAACCCTGCCCCGTTAGCCACGTAGGAAAATCCTGATCCCTCTGCGTGTCAGTGTTTCCCTCTGTGAAACTGGGATGACGATTCTTCCTGTCATTGAACTGTCATAGGGATTAAATCACACAAATCATGTACCACTTAGAACAGTGGCTGGCACATCACAAATTTTCTAAAAGCATTAGTTATTGTTTATTACTTCTATGCAGTTACGGTTAGGTCCAAAATTTATACATTCACAGCACAGAAAAACTCCAACCCTTTGAGATGATCTCTGTTTTAATATTTCATAATAAAATATTTTTACAGTAAAAATGTTTCTAAGTTTTAATAAATGTTTATAGTCACATGATGTAAACTGACCACTAACTTGAGCATTTCTCTGTTTTAAAGGGGCCAAGGCCTTGACAGCCTCAGCAAATTGGCTCCTGAAACACATAGAACTAACCGAAGGTGAGATTCCTAGAACTCTCCCCTCTTTTTTCCTACTCAACTTAAAAAAGTGATACAGTTTATTGTCCCATCTAGGGACAGCCAGTGATGGGACCCAAAATCAACAGCTCTGTGTCAGCACTCTGGCCATGAGCTTTAATGGAGGAGAGAGAGAGAATTCTTTAAAGTCTCTCTTATCAGTATGGGCTTTGCAATCCATGCTTGGAATTTCCTCAAAATGAATCGGGATTGTGCATGAGATGGAACCTCACCCCAAAACAATTCCCCAGGGCGGAGCAGTCTAAAGAAGTTTCATGTGAAGAAAATCCCTCCTTCCTTCTTCTTCTCTCATTTATTCCCTTCTCCTTACTGTCTACCACTCAAAAAAACTAAAGTTAGGTGGTCATTTTTTTTTTAAGATTTTATTTATTTATTTTCAGAGAGAGGAGAAGGGAGGGAGAAAGAGCAATGTATGGTTGCCTCTCACATGGCCCTCATGGGGACCTGCCCCGCAACCCAGGCATGTGCCCCGACTGGGAATCGAACCGGGACCCTCTGGTTCCCAGCCCGCGCTCAATCCACTGAGCTACACCAGCCGGGCAGGTGGTCATTTTTTAAAAAATGATTCTTAATTCATTGAAATAATAAGGAATACAAAAAAAATGACATTTGTCTTTTATAAAGAGAATTTTCTTTAAGGCACATGATGTTAAGTAAGCAAAAGTTATGACAAAACCAGGAAACTGTAAATATATATTATTATGGTGGTTTGGACATGAGTTAAATATGAAAGATACTAAAGAATATATCTTCTTTCTGATGGATTTCCTGTCTTACTTTGCATATAGGAATGCTGTTTTTTTACACTCTGTAGCTCTCCTATAAAGTTTCTTAGGCTGGCCCTGGCCACTATGGCTCGGCTGGTTGCAGTGTTGTCCCATAACCCGGTCAGGGCACATGACTAGGTTGCTGGTTTCTCCCCGGTCCAGGTGCATGTGAGATGCAACCGATTGATGTTTCTCTCTCTTTCCCTTCCTCTCTCTCTAAACAGCAATGAAAAGAATTTCCTTGAGTGAGGAAAAATAAAATAAAATAAAATAAAATAAAATAAAATAAAATAAAATAAAATAAATTTCTTAGGCTACATCAGGGGTCAGCAACTTTTGCTTAAAGGTCTTCTAGAGAGTAAATATTTCAGGTTTGGGGGGCCAAAGCCGTCTCTGTCTTACCTAGTCAACTAGCAGCCATAGATAATGCATTCTAAAGAATGGGTGTGGCTATGCTCCAATAAACCTTTATTTACAAAACCAGAGACAGCAGGCTGGGTTTCGTTTGAGGACCATAGTTTACTGGCCCTCAGATAAGATAGTGTTTTATGTGTGTGGAGGAGAAAGAGAACTTCTGAATATAGCTGGAGTAGCTTCCGAAACATAGCTGGCTGCCCACCCATCCTCACCCTTTGCATTTTTTTTTTCATTCACTTGAGGGTTACCCCAAAATTCCATTATTTTTTTATCTGAATATTTAGTGCTAAATTGTCCTTAGATTTTTTTCACCAAGTAAGAACATAACATTCTGTCATTTACTGGGGGTCAGATACTGAATCCAGAGACTGTGTAATACTTTAAGATTGCACAAGAATACTTTGGGTTAAGATTCAGTGAAAGATAGGTCTCCCTTGTCCGTCTTCCAAGAGGACTTAGTTTCTAAAGCTGAAGATGACCTTAATCATGTGACCTTTCCTGTGCAGTGTTTGAGCCTCTGCTTTAGTAGCTGCATCATACCCTGTACTTATTGCATTAGGTTACGTGTCTGTCTCTTCCACTTGATAATGAATTTCTTGAGTTAAGAGAATACTTACTAGCTGCACAGTCTCGGACAATGGCTTAATCCCCATTAAGCTTCAGCTTCTTTATCTGTAAAGTGAGGATTATAAGAGTTACCTTCCTTAAGAGTTACCACAAAAATTAGATAAAATCAAGTTTGTAAAGCACTGAGCGCTCAAAAACTTATCAGACATTATCTATTCGAGTTATTGTCGCGGTTAAATGTTTTCTTCATTGTTGATTCCCTATAGCACCATGAAATGCTTAATTCAAAGCAGATATAGGTAGCAAAGAAATTATCCTACTATGTTGAGCCTTATGAGATTACTGACATTTATCCATTTTGACCCACCAAATGACAATTCCATGTAGTTCAACAGAGTGTGCACAGGAGGATATGTACATGATAAAATGAGTTTATAGATTAACCCTAAAAACTAGGGAAGTGACATAGCCTTTCTGATCTTTGTTCTCCTCTGGATATATAACATATTGTCCTTATAGTGAGGTATATTATGTTAGACTTCTCGTTCAGGTTTTTGATATTAGGGTTTGTATGAGAGCCCAGTGTAATAACAGAAATATCCCTTTTGAGCTATGATTGCCTATTTAAATGTTTAGAATAAAAACAAGTTATATAATCTGAAGTCTTACTAGTTCTGATTTAGCATTGCATGAAGTGCGATTCTGAAGTGATTTGATTTATATCTTGCAATAGTCTCAATATTACATATTCATTTTATGTATATTACCTACATGCCTTAGAATCAGAAATAACTATTTTTTTTTGCTTTGAAAGAGAGGGAGAGAAATAAGGAACACAGAAATGATGAGCAATTTTATATTTTTCTCTTATCGATTACCACCTCCAAAAATATTCTAAATTCTAATTCTACTATAAAAATATAATATGGACAGTAAGGAATTTATGAGTAGTTTAAATTTGATATTGTCTTTAAAGAAATAAAAATAAAATGAAAATGAATTTTAATATGTAAAAAATTATGCAAGAAATGAATTAATAGTAGCAATCTGCTTTTCCCAAGGGGGAAAAAGAGATTCAGGCAATGATGAAATTTCAAATTAGCAAGATATTCAGTTAAATACTAAGATTGAAAAAAATATACAAATTGTTGATTTTAGTTGGTTTTACCAGCTATTCAACCTTATGTCATTGTTTTAGGGACCAAGACCTAAACAATCTCAGCAAACAAAAGTTAAGCTTATTAAGATTATTCAGGATTCCTGAGCAAGTCTCCAAATTATGCCCCAAAATAAGATTAATTATTTGTCTAAGGACATTTTGAAAGGGGACATGAGAAAAAAGAAAACAAATTGATTCGTTGATGTGTAATTTTACTGTATACATTTTTCTTTTATTATTGTTTCCACTTATTTCATTAGAATATTGTTTAAAATGATAATATTGAGATTAATTCTGTATAATTACTACTTGAGAAATTCATTTGGAAACAAAATAGCAAAACTAGCTTATTACTGTAAATTTATAGTTAATAAATATTAAACTTATAAAACTGAATAAATTAAAGAGCATTGGCTTTCTACTCCTTCATAAACCCAAAAATTAATTTTTAAGAGACTTCTAAGAAAACTAGCAACATAACATTCTTATACTTGGTTAGAATATTTATGCCTGACATTAAATTTACTTCTGTCTTATTGAGAAGTTAAGAACCATTATTTCCTGGAGAGTAAGTTAAGAAAAGCATGGCAGAGCAGCTCCAAGATACCTTTCAATTCCTGTGAAGATAACGTTGGTGAAAAACATGTACAAATGTAAGGAATCATCATGAACACAGAGAGAGGAAGGATGGGAGCAGAAAGGAGCGTGCGGTTGGGATCCAGTTGCCATGGTTTCAACCCCGGTTCCCCCTCAGTCACTTCTTAGGTACCTGGCCCCAAGGAGTGTCTTAATTTCTCTGAAGTTCAGTTTCTTTATTTATTAAGGGGAGTGGGGTGGTAGTATACATCTTATTAGGTTGTTTCGAGGATTTTAAACAGGTAACTAATGTATATAAAGTAAAAGCAGTAAATGCATCACTCTTTATCCAGGATTTCATTGAATGACTCAAGTGTCAAAAGAAAAAATGCCAGTTATGAAATTTACTGATTTCCAGCTGAATTTGGTGTTTTATCTTATTTTGTTTTAGCAGAGAACAAGATCTTGGTGAACTTATTAACCCAAGCCCCAAAGCTGTCAAAAACATGGCTAGGTAAGAGAAGGATGTTTTTCTTTTCCTTTTCTTTTTTTTTGGGGGGGGGAGGGGTTGTTTCTTTTTAACAAAGCACAATATGAACATAAATGGCAGAATCCTTCTATTTACAAATTGAATATAAGTCTTTTAAAAGCATCACAATTTGTATATGTCCCTGGAAATTTAGATTATCTATTTGTGAATAACAAGATAGGCAGCTGAAAAAAACATATAGTAGTGGCTTCACTGTTTCCAGTCTCAAGCAAAGCAGTTGAAGAGTGTGACTGTGGTAAGAACGTAACTAGTCTACGTGTTGTTTGTTTTGTCGAATTCCCATAGATACCTTTGTCTCTCCAATTGATCAAAAATTATTTGTCATAATTTTTAAAATGATCTAGACACTTCCTTAGACTCACCACCACCAAATATCATTCACTTCGTTTTTGAAGAGTATTTTCTGGTAGTTAGTGGAAATTTTATGAGGTTCATTGTTTTTCAGATGGCTTGCTGCTCACAGCAAAGTTATAGACCTAAATTTTGATGATTTTTTAATTAGTATCTGTAAGATGATGAAATTCACTTATTGTCTCTGGTTACATGAAGATTGTTATATTATTTATATACTACTATTAATATTCATTTTGACAATGTTTTCATAATTTTTCTTCTTGAATTTAGTCCACACATATAAAATTATAAAATTTTAGATGTGGAATGAAGGAACCTCAGAAAACTCAAGACCCATGGTTTGAACAATTTGGAAACCTCAGTTTCAGCCGAACCTATTACGGAAGAGGAATGTAAGAGTCAGGGAGGGCGGGTCACTCGACCAGGGTCCCGGAGGAACACTGGTGGAAGACTGACTGACGGTCGTTCTGTGATCCGTTAGGCAGCGAGTCATACTGAGCACCTCCTGGGTTTGAAGAGTACAAGTAGGTATTGTGAGTAGCACACTAGATATAATTATAGGCCGAGGACGCCAAAAAGAGAATTCCGCAGACAAACTGAATCCTATTAACAGATGGCAATTATCCTAGATTAAAGCTAATTATGTATCAGGGCACAGAGATGTTATTCCAAGACAATAATAGGTTGTCAATTTAATATATTACATTTTGGAATACTCATGTACTGCTCGCTGGATATAGACTGCATGGTTAGTGTGTTGCATTTAAAAAGAAAAAAAGTTATCGACTAGACTAGCTAGTTTAAAGAACAGGACAAGCAGTAAATTTCAGATTCATAGATTCTCAGGAGTAGATGTTAGAGATAGGAAGAGCTTTATCGATGATCCAATCCAATCCCCTCATTTTACAGAGGAGAATACTGAAGCCAGGGGCAAAAATCTGTCTTTTGTGCATTCTCCTGATTTCCAGCCTAACTCCCAGCCCAGTTCCCATTCTTTAAACTGCAGCACAGGGACTTCGATCTTAACTTGAGTGAAAGTTCATTGAGAACCTCGGGGAAACAGCGGAGGCTCTAAAGCCAGGATTGTTGCTCTCGCCGTGAGACCACCAAAGGCGTCTTTCTCGCTCTATAGGGGTCACTGGAATGATGGCTTCGTAGAGGACAATGGCACAAACGTGCCAATAACTATGAAGCATTTTACAGCTTTTAAACTACATGGAAGTAATAATACCTAAATATTCTAATGTATCCTTTTGCGACATCCTTAGAGCAAAATAAACGCAAGCAGTAGCTTGAGTAAACAAGATGTTACATTTCCGGATAAAATGTAGATGTAAGATTCCTGGGTTTGCAGGGACCCAGAGACTAGAAAAACTCTGTAAATGTGTTGTTTTCCATTTACTGAGATAAATCGCATAGTGCTCCCAATCAAGGCAATTCGGAACTGTTACTGAGATCCTTGTTTAATTAACACACAGTGTTGTCTTCTGGAGACCAGTGATAGAACATAGCAGATGTTTATGTTTTCTCAGTTCGTGTTTCTCAAACTGTGGGTTGCAGCCCCTTAAAGGGTTTTGTAATTAATTTAGTGAGTGGCATTTTCCCCAATTAAATAAAATGAATTAAATAGAGTAAAAAAATGAAAGTTCTTCTTACATTGTAAGGGTATTATTTCATGAAATTTACATTTTATTGTGTGTCTGTAAGAAAAGAGTATTAGGCTATGATGTAAATTGTGTTTGTTAATGGAATTTATAAAACATTTGTTTAAATATCAGTGTTCTAGGTAGTTGGATGAATCAAATGTTCTGTGTTCAGCAAAACATTTGAAAGCTATCATGTTTGTGGTTAATTTCATATTTTGAAAGGTTGTGGCTTTTGAACATATTATCTCCTCTACAAAGTTTTATTACTTGTATTTTTCTTCTAATATATGAAATTAACTTAATTTTAAAGATTGTTATCTTTCGGGCACAGTTTAGCTTAATGATCGCAACAATTGATTTTGCGATCAATTTATACAAGGAAATTATATTTTGGATAATGCTCATATGTTAATCATTCTTTTTTTAAAAAAATGGATTTTATTTATTTATAGAGAGATGGGAAGGAAGGGAGAAAGAGAAGGAGAGAAACATCGATCGGGTTCCTCTCGGGCACACCCCCGACTGGGGTCGAAGCTGCAGCCCAGGCCTGTGCCCTGACTGAGAATCAAACTGGCAGTCTTTCACTTTACAGAAGACACCCAACCGATTCTGTCACATCAGTCAGAGCTAATCATTCTATTTGTAGATACCAATTGACTATCTTTGAGGATATTACTATTGAAGATAACTCAAAACAGTGGAAATTCAGTGAGGGGCTGTCTGTCCACCACAGAGATCTGAGAACAGTGACGAAGGATCACTGAGTGGATCTGTGAGCTGAGGGAAATGCGTCCTATGGAAAGGTCAGGGCTGGGGGAGGGAAATGCAGACCTTTCTCAGAACTTACTCATGCTTAACTTCTAAGTAACTCCCCTTCAGTTCCTAACCTTGGAGCAATGTTTTTAATGAGTAAAATATATTTTATTTTTCTATTGTTTAAAAAGGGTTGATGGAGGGAATGTAACACAGGCAGGTTGCTGTCCAGGATGGTACTAGAAGCAGATGTTATCAGTCCTGTGATTTCTTGACACGAAAGGCTGTTGTATTTCTTTGAATAAATATTAAAAAGAGGTTTAGAGGAACCCATGGAGAAATCACAACTTCCCAGCCCTTAAAACAAGGCATTATACTGAGGCAGTGAATTACAGCAAACCGCGTGAAAGGAAACGTTCTCTGACTGGGAAAAGAAACGGGAAAGACTTCGAATAGGAACCGGGCATTTTCAGAGTGCGCAACTAGGTTGGCCATGAACGACTGAGTTTGATTTGTCTTTTCAGTCATCATAGAGGGAAGGAAACTCAATTTCGATGGATGGCTGGAACTCATTTTTGCCAAAGCTTATGTTTAGGGTAATCCAAATTTTAGAACTTACTGTTTTTTAAATACATTTAGTTAGTGAATATGATTTTAAAAATAACGAGGATATTAGAATCAGTTTGTATCTTCATCAAGTTAAAGCATTTCAAAGTGAAAAGTTCTTAATAACCACATTTCTGTGAATAATTTGTCAGTGTGTGCTGGTCATGTGCTCTGGCACTAAAGTCTGTGAAATCAGAGAATTTTCCTTCTGATCCAGCATAATTCATCCATCACTGAATTGGTTAAAAAACTTACTTCAAGGCTATTCCATGCCAAATCAGGACACCTCAAACTAAATGATAAGATAGACAATCCTTCCTACTTTCAACCATCTTAAACCTGTATTATCTCTAATCTAGTTCTTTTAATTTTTTTCCACTTAAAGAAATCAAGATCTTGATAAACTCATCAAAGTGAATCCTGAAACTCTCACTAATAACCGCAGGTAAGAGAGCTGTATTCATTTTTGTGCTTCAGTCAGGAAGACTATTTTGTTTTATTAGTGCATTAGTGCTCTATGCAGATTTATAACCTTAATGACATTATCAAAAGAGCCTCATAATTAATCGGCAATCTTTTAATTTTTCTATTTAAAGAAACCAGGACCTTGATAACCTCATCAAAGTGAATCCTGCAGCGATCAAAAGCAATCAGAGGTAACCACAGAAAAGCAGTCACTGCATCTTTTCATCTGTCTGTTGTAGTGGATTTATAATGTTTCTTTGCTGAACTGGTACAACCAGCAATCCTATCACTAATCCGAACTTATTTCCTTCTCTTTGAATAGTCAAGACCTGGACAAGCTTATTAAAGTGAAGCCTTCAGCTCTCAGGAACACAGAACGGTTAAGTGACTTTGCCTAATTATCTTGACACGTTCTCAAGCTTCTGGCTTAGATATTTCCTTTCTTCTCTCTTTCCTTTCCTTTTCTTTTCTTCTTTTCTTTCTTTCCTGAAGCCTTTTATCAGTCTTTACTGTCAAATGGGAACACATTTGTCACCCACGTGTGTCCTGTTCAGCAAGGAAACATGTTGCACTCTTCTGGAATCCATTATTTGAGTTTAGACTCAGTTCTGTACTTCTTATTTTCACTAAGACAACTTAGTGTGTATTATCTTTACAAAATAGAGTGTCAGGACCAAAATGAAAAAGGAGTGAAATTAAATAAGAAAAATTCTTTCTGAGACCTGAACCCAACTTATGGTTTACATAGATACCTACAGAGACTGGAAAGGATATCAAGGTTTTAAAAACTACAGGTCCCTAGCTAGCGTGGGCTCACAAGGATGGCAGCATATTTCAGCACTGGACTTCCATTTGAGCTCTTTAAATATCTTGTAATTCACTCTCTTTGTGTCATATTATTCACCTAAAAGGCTTTATTAATAGTTAACAGATAATGCACCAGAGTGAATTGCATTAGAAATCCAAATTGTTCTACCAACTTGAAATTTTATCATAAGAAATATATAGAGAGGAATTATAGTCTCAATATCCTGTGGCGAAGAAAGCAAATTAACATGGAAAAGTGCTTCGAATCCACCGGGAGGAAGAGGGCGGGGCATGTGCTCACTGGTCCAGCTCTTCCATCTCCTAGTTTGTTTTTCACATTAATGCTTTACTTCTCTTTTTCTGTTTGTATGTTTGTATCATGGTGTTGCGGTTTCTGAAGCAGGAAGGTACGAAGGCTGTTGTTACTTAGAGAGTAGCATTTATTAAGCACCTATGATGTGGCTGGCAATTCATATACATTTAATCCTCATGACAACTCCATGAGAAATCCACCCATACATCATCCTTTTAAAAGAAGAAACTCTAGCTGAAAGATAGGAAATCACTTTTTCAAGAACGAAAACACATCCTGGATCTAAACTCAAGTCCTTCTGATGCTACTACCTACAAGAAACACAAAAGTTCTGTGGCTAAAACAGCTCAGACTCTCCTTTCTTTCCATTCTTCATACTCTTTACAGTTCCTTCCCTTCTAATCTCTCTCCTTCCTCTGCAGTTAAAGGACTACAGTTCGAAACATTTATTCCGGAAAATGTATTGTTAAAATGAGGGCGAGGACAGAAAGTACCTGTCTCATGGAGGTTTCCTAATAGCTGCAATACCAGCAGACTTGGGGTGTCAGCCCTGCCATTGATAATCGTATAAAAATGTCTTAAGAAGAACCATTTCTTTGCCGTGAACTGGTTGGGGCAGATTTGCTCTTTATTGGTAACATGGAGGTTTCCAACCACGTTGGAGTGATTAAGTTCAGTAATGACGGGTGGCTACTGCAGCAAATGTCCTCTCTCTCCCCCTCTCCAACCCTCCCTCACCCCCTTTTTCTACCTTTCTTCTCCTTCCCTCCCCCCCTCCCTCCAGTGTATGTGCTATGTTGACAGACGGTGCTAACTTTCTCACAAGAGTTTTGCCTTTTGTTTATTAGAAGAAGCTAATTTTTAAAAAATACTGTTCGTATTTCAGCAACTCTTAACAAAATATCTATAAAAAGATGACATTTTCCTTATACACATAGGATTTTTATTTTAAAATATTTTTAGAATATTGGCCATGATGTTGTTTTAAGATGGCAGCTTGGTTCACAAATGTAACCTGAGTGATATCTGATAACTCTTCAGTATTTGATATAATCTGCTCTGATATTCAAGAATGTTCCCAGAACAGATAAATAAGAAAAACTAGGACTATTTGAAACTAAGTGACTTCATTCAGTTGGTTCAGCCGCCTATATCTATGATGTAGCTACGCCAACTGCTTGATTTCAGTGGGTAAAGAAGGATAGTTTAAAGTGACTCTCAGTGGGAATGACAGCCACAAGGAACTTGTACATCCAATTCCATGTGACATGAACACTGATTATTTAATAGTGTAACAGCAGTGAATCAGAGCTCTTTTATGTGATTTTGCTGACATTTCCAACAGCTGTATACTTAATTCAGAATTGGGGGCGGAATAAACTTCAGTCATCGACCGGAATGTAAGCAGGTGTCCCTGAGCTCCTTCTAGGAACACAACGACCTGAATACACGCAGATGCGCACAGAATTTTCATCGATTCAGGGAGAAACTGCCTGGCTGTTAGCAGTGACAGGTTCATATCTTCATGAATGAAGAAATATTAAAGAGAGAGATTCAATTATTTGTAGCCTATAAAGTGCTGCTCCCAGATGAAGGTTGAAAAGCATGCCCTGGCTCGTGTGGCTGTGTATTGAGTACCGGACTGTGGAGCAAAGGGTCACTGGTTTGATCCAGTCAGGGCGCGTGCCTGGATTTCAGGCCAGGTCCCCAAGGGGTGGGGGGCACGCACGAGAGGCAACCACACATTGATGTTTCTCTTCCTCTCTTCCTCCCTTCTTCTCTCTCTAAAAATAAATAAAATCTTTTTTTTTTTTTAAAGAAAAGCGTCTAGTGACATTTAGGCCTCTGGATTAGAAAAGGCATTCTTTGTCTGAAATAGGGAAAAAAACAACACCTCTGAAATATTGGTAGTATTATATTGAATGCTTCTACCTTTTGAAGGCCTTCAGATTTACCGAGACATACCTCCAAGTTTTTCATATTTCAACAAGAGTCCCTACCCTATTGCAGCTTTAAAATATTTCCGCTCCAGACAGAAAGCTGGAGGGTGGGGAAGAGGGCGCATTGATTCTTTCCATTGCCTCATCCCCCCTAATCAATAGGTCATTTTGGATGCTCCTAATTAGGTCAGGAATAGAGACACTCCATCACCCCCACTACCACTATAGTCCAGATTACCAGTCAGTCTCCTGACTAGTTCCTCTGCTGCCGGTCATACCTTCCACCCTCCAGTCCCTTGGCCACGCTGCAAAGTGATCTTTCTAAAACAGCCGTCTGAGCATGTCATTCTTCTGATGAGCTCCTTCAGTAGCTTCTCACTGCTGCTGGATAATGGCTAGACTCCCAGACCTGGTTTCCAAACCCCCGCCCCCATCCTGCCTCCAGAGGCCTTCTCACCACATCCTCTGTTATGTTCCGCAGACACGCCCCAATTTACGCACACTCCTCACTCCTCTGCCTCGCTATTGTGCGGGTAACTTCTGCTCATCCATTAGGCCTCAGCCTGGGCATCTGTCTCTCGGGCTCTGGAAGTTCTACCCTTCCACCCTGCCCACCACTTCCGCCTCAGGTCCTTCTAGACTTTCTCAAGCTCTCTACACTTTCTGTCCCATGGCGCTTGTCTCTTAGAGGGAGTGGTTATTTAATCATCTCTCTTTAACTATAGGATTTTTAATGTCCTGTTCACCTCTTTATCTTCAGTGCAGAGCAATATGCATGGCTCATAGCAAGGGCTTCATAAGTACTCTGTGAGTCAAATGCTAAGTTTCAAACTAATCAAGGCCCTATAAGGATCCAGCTAGGTAAAGCCTATTGCGTTCCAGCTCACATTCTGAGACCCTTAACTGACGCCAGAACGAAGAATCTGATCTCTCCTAAGCGGTCTCCTGGAGCCAATCACTTGTCCCTGCCTGTGGCAAATCTCAGTGAACCACGATGAAGCACAGCCATTAGCGTTCTTGGCCACATCTTATATTGAAAATACCTAAATTTTTCAATTTCTTTATGGACCTGTAAGTTTCTTCAGTATATAATCTTAAAACTCCCTCATGAAAAAGATTATAAAAAATGTAAAGCTGGGTCCACTCGGCAATGCCAACAGAGCGGAAGAAGTATGGGCATCTCCCTGTGTACTGTACTCCTTTCAGAGACAGATACTCCTTTCGGACTAAAGTTAAAGCCAAGATTCTGTTCTTGGCATAAAAGAAGTACCATAGTAAAAGTTTTATGCGGACACTCTTAATTTCACAAATGTGTTTGATACTACGCAGAAGTAATTGAAGTAAGCTGTAGTGAGAGAAACATATCGAACCCTTTCATAAATACCTCCCACACCTTCATGAGAGAAGAGCAGTTGGGAGTAAGCTGATAACTTTCTCTCACACGGTGCTGATCCTGGGAGAAATTGTATAATAAGAAGCAATAATTAAAGGGAGTCAAATATACAGTGGCAGAAGGAGATGAGACTTTGGGAGGTGAACACGTGATGCTGTAATACACAGATGATGGGTTATAGAACTGGACACTTGAAACATGTTGTTAACTAATATCACCCCAATAAATTTAATTTTAAAAAAGAGACAATAATACCTTCATCCAACAAATCTCTATTTTTCCCTTAATCTTCTCTGTAAAGCAATGTTATATTCCTTAAAGAGACAGTAAAAAATAAATTACGTGACAGCATAGATAAATGCTTTTATTCAAATGTGTGCTATGACCCTATATACATCTCATATTTTCTCCCCAAAATTTTAAAATCTACATAAAGAAAAGCATTTTAGTTGCTATTATTAACAGAATTTCTTTTTAGCATTTCTCACTGTATCCACAGAGAGGTGATGATTTTTCTTAGTGTTGATTCCAGATGCTCATAAACTATAAAATTTGAAGGTCTTCCTTCCGCTGCAAGTGCCGCAGAAGGATTGGAATCAAGCCTTTGCTCCACCCTGCAACATTTGGCTGGGCTTCTATTAAAATCTCTCTTCACACTTTGTCTCACAACTCTTCATCTTCTACCACAGTGCAAAAGACACAACGCAATAGATGTGATCTTAATTAAAGAATGAAATTTATTTTTACATCCTTTACATCCTTCAGGTTGGGAAGTTTGTGGGCAATCTGAACTTTTTTTATTGGATCTTCAAGTGCTGAAGACATTAATCCAGATGAATAACCGAAGCAAATATACATTTTGTTCTTTACATAATCTGGAACTTTTTATTTTCCTTTAAATACTAGTATAGACTATTCAGAATTAAATCTTATAATCTGCCCTACCAAAGTTGATATGTGGCACTATTTAATAAAAACAACAAAAGTTCTATGAAACCACCAATAATATGGTTTATTTGATGATTCACTTAGACCACTTTGGGAGTGTGCATCTTTGAAGGCATGCACAGGTTCCAGTTTTGAGTTATCTACCTATATAGTCATTACATGTGTAAGATCCTAGTTTCTTTTCTCTCCTCAAGTTCAAACCAGTTCCTATTCTCCCCCACAAGAGCTAGGGTCCAAAAAGACTTGGAGGAGGAGTGAGGGAAGTGGTGGTAGGGGGTGGGCGGGAGTGTAGGCAGAGCAAAGACACAACAGCCAGGCCTGAAAAATGCCAGAGAAGGGGAGGAGGTCCACCATCAGGCTGAGAAACTTAACATAATCATGTTGTGAGGGCAGAAGCAGATCTGTCTTAGTTTGCTAGGGCTGCTGTAACCAGCACCACAGACTAGGGAGCTCAAAGCAGAAGTTTATTTTCTCACAGCTCTGGAGGCTGGAAGTCCAAGGTCCAGATGTCAGTAGGGTGGGTTCCTTCCGAAGGCCATGGGGAAGGGCTCTCTACTCTATGCCTCTCTCACTGTCTTGTAGAGGGCTGTCTTCACCTGCGTCTTCCCGTGTCTTCCATCTGTTTGTGTCTGAGTCTGAATTTCCTTTTCTTATAAGGATGTCAGCCATAGTGCATTAGGGCCCAACCTCATACCTCATTTGAACTCGATTATCTCTGCAAAGACCCTATCTCCAAGTAAAGTCACACATTGACATAATGTCATTGGGGCTTCAGCATGTGAATGTGGTGGTAGTGGTGGTGGGTGGCACAATTCGATATACAACATCATCCCCAAAAGAAAACAAAGCCAGGGTGGAGAAATGTGTAAAAAAAGAAAGAAATATGTTCAATTTAGAGCGAGGTAAGGCAGGTTCCAGGTGGCTGACACAAACGGAGGGGAAATGCCCGTGACGGCCTTTGCCAACCGTTTCTCCACGGCCCTGGAGTGTGCACGCTGTGTGCCTGGGTGTGGGTGGAGCGGGCCCTGATGAAGGTTTGGAGCCTGCTATTTTCCCCTTAGGGCTCCCTTCATGTCCTTCCCAGAGCTAGGCAAGGTAATAATAGATTTCCCCCCAGAGAAGGAGAAAAAGAGAATTTAAATTAATTTAGTTTAATTTCCACAGCTACATATGGAGAGGTCACCATGTGCAAGGCGGTGTTAGGTCATGGTCATGGCCGCTACTCTCGAGTTGTGATGAAAAAATGCGCTCCATCCCCCCAAGGACGCTGACCAACTTGCGGACTTATCAATTATCAATGATTTGGGTGTTATAAAGAAGAATATTAAATCTTATTCCACATCTAGGAGAATTTTTAATATTATTTTCATCCTTACCAATATTAATTTTGTGAGTGAGAGTTCCTACATTGATTATAGGTAAAATAACCTTATTTAAATCTACTATTCAGGCTCAGTAGGGAGATTTAGAAAAACCGAAGTTAATTCTAAAGATGTAAAAAGGTAGGGCAGAAAGAAAAATGCAACAGTAGTCCCTCAAAATTTTGGAATCGATAACGCCTACTGCTGCATCACTACACTCCTGTTAACTATGATTTATGTATGCTTATTCGGTTCACCTACAATTGTAGTCATTGTGGCCACAAAATTTATTTACATAAACTCATTTATTCTCACCACAACCTTATATGTTTAGATACCATTATCCTAGTTTACAGAAGGAACCTTAGAAATGTTGTTAAACACACTCAAGGAAAGTAGCAGATAGACGGCCTCACTCTGACCACCAAACCATGCTCTGAACCAACACGATCCATGACAAAGGCTTTTCCAAATGCATGAAAAGCATCAAGAACTACCAGTGTTATGGCAAAGATACGCTGCAAATAACTAATATATAAATAACATACCAGAGGACATTTATTGTATCTTATGAAAGTGTGTCAAATTATAAATATAGCCCAAGATTTAAGCATGTAATTGTCACATTTATCCTACACATTTTGAATTATTAATTCAAATTTTGGGTTGATTTTTCATATTCCATAATCCAAAAAGCTGGAATGAAATCTCTAATTAAATATCCAAGAATTGATTTCAGATGGACAGATGGCTCAGCCTCAAATCTTGACTCTTTTACAAATTAGTTAATTGACTTTGGAAAATTCGCTTAGCTTTTCTGAGCCCCAGATGCTGTCCTGCAAGATTTCGTGAGATCTGAATGAGATAATCCCCATGGAAACACACAATTAGTGCTTTGTGACTCAACGTAGTACTCATTGAATATTAGCTGAATGTGAATAGCAGTGGTTCCTGTCAGACCAGATTTCTCAATCCTCCCCAAAATTAGTTCTTTCTCTCTCAACCTCATGCTCCCACGGTTCAGTTGTATAGATCAATAGCTCGATGTCAGACTCTCAACGTCCCATATCCTTATACCACAATGACGACGTCCAAGGTTGTGTGCTGATTTTAAAGTTTTAGTTCTATTTTTTTAATTTCCTAAACATATAACTAAAATACATATATATAATTTTTATATTTTTTCCATAGAGATCGGGACCTGGAAAATTTAATCGAAGTAAATTCTAATGTGTCTAAAAATAAGAGTGGAAGGTAAGTAAGGCTTATTATAGTTTACTTTTGCTTTATGAATCCCATAGGAGCCTGCCTAAGTTATGTAAACTTGGAATATTTTCTGAGAAATTAGACTACAGTATGGTATTTAAATATAAATACTACCTCAAGACAAAAAAGAACCATGTACAGGGTGTTTAATAAGCTGATATAGAAGAAACTTAACAAAACTCAAACTCTGTTTGAAACTTCTGACTAAAAGCCTGCTGTTCTATTGCTTAGTGTAAAAGGCGTCATGGAAATTCAAATTTCTGCACTTGGTCTGTGAAGACTTATTTTTACCTACTGTTGCTTGGTAGGCTTTCAGTGGTGCAGAAAGCACCCTGAGAATATCTTCCTTGGATGCCTAGTGCTAAAAGAACACGCAGATTCATCACAGCCACAGAACAGGGCCTTGCTGTGAAGTGTTTTTACACCACACAGTATAATGGCTTTAAAAATACTGTACATGGTTGCTTTTACAGGAAGGTTTGGGTGGAAGCTGTCCTTTATTGTTGTTACATGCTGTTTAAATTAGGAAAGAATTTAAAAAATTATTCCATGTTTAGCAATTCTCCCCCTACCATATGTAGGAGGGGACCCTAAAAACAATAGGGTCCCATTTTGTGTCTTCCTAAGGTTCACCTGCCTCTTCTGTTTAAATATTATTTTTAATGTAAAGAAATGATATTGTTTATATTTTGTGCAGAGAACAGAAAATCAGGAAAAGATCTGGGTTACTTATTTTTTCCCCAATATGTATAAAAGGCTCTTGCATCTAACAGGTAGTTTCTTTCTGTTCCCTTAATTCTTCAGATCATCCACTTTCTTTCTTTGTTTGTTGTACTAAGCCTTTGATAAGATGAGAGACTGATTTTCAATAAGATCTATTTTTCTTGGGAGAACACTCACTACTTCGAGAGTAGGACAGGGCTTACAATTAACTGATCTCATTCAAATATTATTTGGGAGTGTCACAGTAAAAAACAGATACAAGTAAATGATGAAGTATAATTTAGAAACTTCCCATTTCATATGATTTGAGAGGTGCTTTAGTTTCAGGTGGGCTTGCTCATGAAATGGGGACTTATTGGAAGGACATATGGGGAAATACTGATTGAATTTCGTCAAAACTCAAGAGCAGCCATGGTAGCATAGCTGCGCTTCCCAGAAGCCTGAACCAGAAGGTTGTTCATTCTTGACCAGAGGACATGCCCTTAGGAAAACCTGGATATGAACCCTAGGTTTTTTTGTTTTTGTTTTTTGTTTTCAATATAACATAGCTACTTCCCAAATGTTGGTTTCTGCTTATGTTTTGCCTGCTCCTTTCTCTACTTATTAGCTTCCATATTCTCTAGACTTTATCCGTTTGATAACCAAGAATTTTTGCTGCCTCACAGCTTCTGCATTCTCACAACGTCAGCTTACACCAGCTTTCCGTGGTGTGTCAGGCAGCTTGAGCAAGGCCATGTGGGCGTGGCCACCAGCCTAGAAGGTGTGGAAGTGAAAACACCACCAGGGGCTCCAAGGGGCACACATTGTCCTTTCCCTTCCTGCAGTTTCCTCTGTGCCTCCTATAGGATATGCTGTATTTTGCCATATATAATGTGCATGCTTTTGCCCAAATTTTTGAGGGAAAAATAAGGATGTGCATCATACATGGGCATAATGATTACATACTAGGGGGATAGTAATCCAGTGTATACTGTGCACAAAACCGTGGGTGCACGTTATACACAGCTAAATACGGTAACTATCACATGTACATTGCCAAGGGCACCCACCCTCTCCCTGGTGGGAGGGTGATGACCATGCTCCATTCCTACCTCCAGAGACTTTTTTTTTTAAAGATTTTATTTTTATTTATTTTTAGAGAGAGGGGAAGGGAGGGAGAGAGGGAGAGAAACAGCAGTGTATGGTTACCTCTCACATGGCCCTCATGGGGACCTGGCCTGCAACCCAGGCATGTGCCCTGACTGGGAATCGAACCGGGACCCTTTGGTTCCCAGCCCGCGCTCAATCCACTGAGCTACACCAGCCAGGGCCTACCTCCAGAGACTTTAACTGTCCCCACTGCAACACCGTTTGTGGATCCCCAAGTTCTGTTGCCAGACGGTAGTCATTCTCCTTCGGTTCTGTCGCAGTCACGCACAGGTCTGATTTCCTGTGGCTCTGCTATTCACACAAATGGTAAATGTCGTCACTGCCCAAGTACTGACAGAACAACTGTAAAAAATTTGTCATTTGAAAAAGAGTGAGAAAAGAAGAAATCTTTGGCCTCAATTCTTACATCTATGTGTTCTGGCTACAGAAAGGAAAAGTTCACTCGTCTCTCAAAATGAGCAAATGACAGGGAAAAAACAAACAAACAAACAAACAAAAAACTGGAGGTCAGAGAGTAAGAGAAATGACCAAGTTAGTAAGTTACAGCAGTAGAATGAACCCAAGTGTTCCGGCATCAAGTTCTCTGAATATTTTTCTACAGTAGTTATTTTTATATACTTCACACATACAACCTTGACAGTTTTATAGAAGTAAACCCTAACACATATGATACAGGATGATAAGCTCTTGATAAGCCTTTATTCTTTATGCAAACAAGATTTATAAAGTTTGTGATAATATGGATATTTATCAGTTGAAATTGATTTTGCTCTTTAATCTCAGAGCGTTAAGGTTAAGTTAATAAGACAACGGAAATTAAGTAAGAGTCTGGGGCCAAGCTATTGAACTGGGACTTGATTCACTTTATGGATGTATTTACTTTGTACAGTAATTAGATGTCCAGGTAAATATATGTGTTCTAATTAGTATATCCACTGAGTTGTGCAACCATTACCACAATCAACATTAGAACATCTTTATCACCTTGAGAAGAAATCCCACGCCCATCAGCAGTCACACACCATTTCCCCACCCCCTCAGCCAATGTACTACTAATCTGCTCTCTGCCTCGGTGAATTGCCACATTCTGGATGTTGCATGCACATGGAATCCTATAATATGTGGTCCTTTGCGATGGGCCTCTTTTACTTAGCACAATGTGTTTCAAGATTCATTCATATCATAGCAATGTATCAGTATTTCATTTCTTTTTATTGCCAAATAATATTCCATTGAATGTATTTCCAGCATTTTGTTTGTGTATTCATCAATTTACCGACATTTGGGTTGTTTCTACTACTGGATTATAATTCACTCTTGTGAAAAATGCTGCTATAAACATTCATGCTTAAGTTTTTCCATGGCATATGCTTTCATTTCTCTTGAGTGTATACCTAGGAGTGGAATTGCTGGATTGTATAGTAACTCTGTATTTAACAATTTGAAGAATTGACGGACCATCTGTCAAATGGGCGGTACCATTTGAGGCTCTATCATTAGCAGTGTGTGAGCATTCCAGATAGGTAAATTTTCAAGCTGAGATTCCACTGCAGGAAACATTTTCTCAAGTGTAATTCCGTTTAGAGTCTGAGATCAGGGAAGTGGTACCCTGATTTGGATTCTGGAAGTGAGAATGGAGGTCAATGAGGAAATGAGTGAAATACAAGTAAACTCCATATGTTAGTTAAGTGTATTGTGGCAATGTTAATTCCTCAGTGCTGCCAAATGTACCATGGCCATGCAAGATATCCGCGCTAGGAGAAGCTGGGTGCAGGGTATATATCCGTAGTACTATCTGTGCAGCTTTTCTACTCATTTAAAATCAGTCCAAAATAAGAAGTCCATTTTTAAAAACTCTATCATCTCCCTAACCTAGTTGAGATGCAAAATCCATCAGAGTTTGTTGTTCTGCATTCCAAATTTATTTATTAACATTTGGTTTTTATTCACAATTGTAAAAACTAAATCTTTCATGAAGGCATTGTCATTAATCTCATAAACCCAACTAAGAAATGCTACTTTCATTAGTCTGTTCAGGCTACTATAACAAAAGACCCCAGACTGGGTAGCTTAAACCACAGAAGTTTATTTTCTCAGAGTTTGGGAGGCTGAAGTCCAAGATCAAGGTACTGTCAGGGCTGGGTTCTGGAGAAGCCTCACTTCTTGGCTTGCAGATGGCCGCTTCTCGCTGTGTCCTCAGATGGCCTTCTCTCTGCAAATGCACACACATAGCGAGAGATCTCTGATGTCTCTTCCTCTTCTTATAAAGACACCAGTCCTATGGATTTAAGGCTCCCTCTGCCCTTATGATCTCACTTGACCTTTGTTATCTCCTTATAGGCCCTGTCTCCACATCATACTGCTAGTTAGGGCTTCCACATGTGAATTTTGGGGGGAGACAGTTCAGTTCATAACATTACTATTTGCAAATTATTTCCCTCTTCTATCTGCAGTTTTTACAAGCCGGTGATATTTGACTTTTACACTGTTAAGGACCATGTGAACACATTTCAAACTCACTGACCACCTTTGTTCTTTGAAGCTGTTTCTTAACATTGGGCTTCATATTGTACATTTTTATTTGAATATCTCCAAAGAACTCCTCGCTAGATTTATTATTCCTGGAATGATATATTGTAATAATTGCATTAGAAAACCTTCTCATAGTATTAATTCACTGTCTCATTACTTAGTATCATTTTAACTCAGCTGTATGTTTTGTGAAGCATCTCTCTTAAATCTAGAAGATGACCTTCCACATGCCAGAGATGATGATACGTGTACAAATGTTTTCCTCTCCTTTAAGAACTTTTTGGATATGGAAGGAACAGCCCATTTACCAATGATAAGGCACGATTGAGATCTAAACTTTGCTTTTGATTTTGTGTCTCTTCTATATTAGTGTTTACCCACATGGAGGAGGAAAGGAACTAAAGCTTTCTCTGTTCCGGCATTAGACATTTTCTGTTGTAGGAAAAAGCAAATAGGCCTATACTTTGTTAAATATAGTGGCATTTAAGATTAGCAGAAATCTAGGTCAAAGTTGTTTTGCAATCTTCAAAGTATTGCTTTCCCTTAAAAATAAAATGAAAACTGGAATTTCTCCAAGCAGCCCCTGGATAATTTTCACTAAACTGATAAACTCTCAGATGTATTGTACATGAAAAGCTTTCTAAAATGGCACTGCTGCTGTGAAAATGTTACCGGAACGATTTCAGATGGCTCCTGCGCTTTGTAAACTATCTACCCCAGCATTAGATAATGAGTCACGTGCCTACAGATTAGTCTCGAAGGGATGACAGTGGTGTCTGTGAAGAAGTGAAACAGTGCATGCACTCTATCTGCACATCTGTGCAGAAACCGGGCAAATATAAAGAGGTTCATGTTACGTGAACACAATTTTAATAAAGTAAAAAAATTTTTAAGATAAAAAAATTCTAAATGGCTTTGATTTTAAGTGCCAAATGTTTGTTTGCTTTCTCAGGCAAGACGGCCGAGTCAATGGACCGACCAGCGCTCTAAACAACCAGTCCGCTAGAACCACGGCCCAAGGTTTTGAAGCCAGGAGGCATTTCAGGTAGTGCCAGTGTTGCTTATGAAACGAACGAGAGGACTCTCTCCTTCTGTTTTTAGTAACTGCTATACATACAACCTGACCCTTCTTTTGAAATGCAGAGATTCCTGATTTTATTAGTGGCTCAACAGGCTTACACAGAGGTGTCGAGTTAGCAACGCTGGTCATTAGTAAGTTATGACTTCTGGAGAGGAGAGTGTAAAACGTGGTTTCCCTTAAAAAGCCTGTATTTTTTTTTTAAATGATTGTGACATTGGTGTTGATGTTCTTTAGGTAGATTTAAAAGTTTCATTAAATCAGATGTTCTGTTAGCGAAGGTCCATTTTTGTCGGAGGTTTGTGGGGCCACGATGGTTTCGAAATATGAATGGAATGTCAGGAAGCAGACACGACAACATATCACATGGACGTTCAGAGTCATCCTTGTGCTCTACCGCCGATTCAGCGAGTGGCAGATTTTCATGATAGCATTCTGGAAGCAGGCCAGGCTGGTGGAAGGGAGGAACAAAATGGGGGACTTAAAGGAGGTATGCAGAAATGAGTGAATACCACTCGAATGTTCGCATTTCAAAGGTTGTAGTTTAGAAGTAAGACAGCGTTTTTGCATTGGGTTGAATAATAGGCTTGCTATTTTACTTATTCTCATAAACAAACTTTAAACATAAAGTGAAATGGTTTTCCCCAGCTCCGACGCTGACGCCAGGCCTGCAGGGCCCCAGGACACGGTTGTGTACACGAGGACATATGTGGAGAATAGGTATGGGGGATTCATTTAAAATACTGTGCTCTACGGATGGTTTTGCAACGATCTACGTTTAAGAAGAAATGGCATTATTTTAGAGTATGCTTGCTGTTTTCAAATAGAAGATCATTTAAAAGTGCATTGGATTCTAGGTATATAATTACTTATAATGTTTCCAATATTAAATAGTTGTCAAATAATCCTAAAAATCACTCAATGGACTAAATAATATTTTAATATAGCACATATATATGTAATAGGATAGTCATGTGAAAGTTTTCATATAGTTTGTGTAAGAATATGACTATATGCTTATAATTACCTTTATAAAAATCACATAAAAATGTCTATGCTAATTTGGAGTTGCACTTTAATTAAATGGTTCTGTCTACCATTATTTACCTCTTACCTGAAATAAGTGGTATAGCTTTTGGTAGATATACTCTGGCCCAAATTAGAGGAATTAATGCTCATGAAATCTGCTGGTTGTGTGATAGATGTTGAGGAAAATGTCAACCAAGGTCAGGGATGGACAATCCACTTGATTTTCAAAGAGACTAAACACAAGAATTAGTCCAGTTGTGGGGTAATATAGTAGTAGGGCATGCGAATGCAGTACTGGTGACACGTGGTCATCAGAGCCTATTTCTCAGACACAACAAATATACAACTGCACGTGAATCCACTCCGTCTAAGTGACATCCAGAGCTAGTTGAGTGACTCCTACTCTCAACACGCCCTGCGCATGAATGACTGAGAAAACACATCAAAATAGGTAGGAAAGGCTGAAACACACTTTTGCCATAAACCCTACCCCCAGCACAGCACCTTATAATCAGGAGGGACCCCCAAACTCCCAGATTGTCCCCAAAGAGCAAAGAGTTTGGATCACACATCTAGAGCCGCCAATGCTGTGGCTGCTACGCAGGGGGCGGGCCCACAGTCACGGCCCCTGCCTGACAACCAACAGGGCTCAGTGTGCAGGAGCCTCACAGAAAAGAAAAAGAAAAAAAAAAATTTCTTTAAAGAAAGAGAGAGAAGAAGAAAAATAAAAGAAGGCAAAGAGACCAAAGAGCAGAGCATCTGGGAGGGCTTCCAGGGGGTGGGGGCTCCAGGAAATTCAGTACATTCAGTGTCAGAAGGTGAGCAACCGTACAAAAATAACAAAATAAAAAAGGTTTCTCAACCTCACACATAATTTATCTTGTAAAATGCACCTCCAGTTTTGGTTTTTCTGCTTAATCCTGTTCTCCCTAAAATCTTCACTGAAAGTGTAGTACAGAGGCTCAGATTTGGGATTGAGTCTTTTTCATTTACTGACTGTGTGGCCCAGCTCCTTAACCTCTTCAAGTCTCGGTTTCCTCATTTAAAAAACAAAACAAAACCAAACAAAAAATGGGAGTAGCGTTATATGTGCCATGCATAAATATGTGCAAACTCTTATTTAGCATTGTGGATTGTATGTTCCATAAAGTAGATTCTATTTCTGACAGCAGTCTGCCTACGGGCAGTTTGGAGGGAAAGAGAGGTTTCTCATTAAAAAAAAAAAAAATCCCAAGTGAGGGCTGAGGAGTTATCACTCACTCTATGAAATCGGAGGAACATATTGCTTCCAATCCTAATATGCTCACAGGTAGCATATGTACTTGGGAAGCAATTATGAGCAGCCAGTTGGTTAGTGCATTACAGATTTCATTTGTCTCGAGGAAGGAGTGGCCTTTACAAACTGGAGCAATCTAAGAAGTGGAACAAAGAGAATTTTTAAAAATTACTCTTTTTTTTTTTGCTTTCATGGTAAACTAATCTTTTTTGGATGTTTTCTAGTAAAAATAAAACTTTCATAGCTTTGCATACAAGTTCAAGTCTCTAGTTCCCTGTGTGAATGCTGTGTATGTAAATGTGCTTGCACTGGCTCTCACTATATGCATTTTGTTTATGTTACACTATGTGTAGCTTTCATTTGGTAAATGAATGAGGGAGGTGCAAGCATGAATTTCATTTAAAAAATGACATCTCTTGCTGTGCACACTTGCCCCATTCTATATTTACTTTGGTAGGTATGCCAGCTTATGTTAATTTAGCAGCGGCTTGTGCATCAAGTTTTCTCCAGATTAAAAAAAAAAAAAAAGCAAGCCCTGGCTGGTGTGGCTCAGTGAATGGAGCACCAGCCTGCAAACCAAAGGGTAGCCTGGTCGATTCCCAATCAGGGCACATGCCAGGATTGTGGGCCAGGTCCCCAGTAGGGTGTGCGCGAGAGGCAACCATACATTGATGCTTTTCTCCCTCTTTCCCTCCCTTCCCCTCTCTCTAAAAATAAATAAATAAAATCTTTTTTAAAAAAAAGAAATATTAAAAAAAAAAAGTATCTTCCTGGCTGGTGTGACTCAGGTGGTTTAAACATCGCCCTGTAACCTAAAGGTTGCGACTTCAATTCCCTGTCAGGGAATATGCATAGGATGTAGGCACAATCTAGACTCCCAGTCAGGGCTTGCACAGGAGGGAACCAATCAATGCTTCTCTCTCGCATTGGTGTTTCTCTCTCTCCCTTTCTCTCTCCATTCCTGTCTCTCTAAAGCAATGAAAAAATGTCCTCAGATGGGGATAAAATAAATGATATCAGTATTTTGTCCTGGTTTGTAACATCACAAAGAATACAATAATAAGGCTATATGGGGGGGGGGTGCTTTCTCACCTGCCTACAGGTGGGTCTATGCAAGTACGTTAATCCTGGGGAAACAGCCCCGTTCTCACATGTCCACGTGTGTTGTTTCTAGTAAGTCCCCGAAGGATGGCTATCAGGAGGATGCCTCTCGAAAATACATACAAACTGTTTATTCGACTTCGGATAGGTGAGTATGTCCACATTTCCACACCTACAAGCCTATATGCACACACTTGTGTGCACATTTTATATGTGTTCTTACTGTCGCACTTGGAGAGGGTGCTCTGATGGCGGCTGTTGTGTACAAGGTAGAGCAAAAGTGGTTTCCCATTGTGTGCACATGGACACAGTTTATTCTTGTGCTGTTATGTATTATTGTATTGTTTTTCTTATGAACAACTGTAAACCCACTTTTGCCCCACCCTGCAGGTGTGTGAAGTACAACAACCTCTGCACCCAGAATTTGTTCCTTGGCTCCTGGGCTGCTGCTAACGCTCTATATTCCAGTAGAGCTCTCTGTGCCTCACAGCTGCCACCCAGGCCAGTGCCTTTGCTGCGGCTGATTCCCAGGGGTCCCCAAAACTGCCACATCATTAGAGTCTAGTTTGCATTGCATCACCAGACTGTGCCCTTCAGCCCTCCCTCGTGGCGGTTTCCCACAGCCGTGTCACCTTACAACAGCTGCGTGGATGTGCTGCTATCATCTGCCCTGGGCCCACACTCCGTTCCCCAGAGGGCGGTCCAATGAGTATCAGTTTTGTGCCGGTAAATTGACCCCAGGCTCGTGCTGTTGGTAATCATCTTTTACCATTTAATGTTCAGTGAGGCACATCGAGGACACTCGTGAGAGTGTGGCCAGCAGATTTCCAGTGGAGGAAATGAAAATAAATAATTAGCATTTCATCCCAACCACTGGGAACCAGCTGCAATGCAAATGTCTGATATTCTACTAATGGCGTTTCTCTATAGAAGGGGCTTGAAATAAGGCTCATCGAGGGTAAAGACATACCTAATTTTTATGCACAGCCTTAATTTGCAGTGCAGTGCTTGGCACGGACAAGATATTCAATACATGTTTTCGGGGGAAATGAACCTATATTCTGTTTGCTAAGGGGAACATGGGTAAACCAAGCATCGAAATTGTATCCCCTTTCTGCCATCGTTATAAAATCTTGCCTGTTACCAATGCTCTCTGAGTATCTTCCTTTAAGTCACTGCTCTTTGAGGAGTGCAGTGGTCTGCACAAGCATGAAATACAAATACTGCCTAGGTAAGCAGATTCCAGAGCTGGATTCTTCATAAGGCTTTGAAAAGATCTTTGACTAACAGTGTGGTTTTAACCAGGACAATGCCAATGTCAGAGCTTTCCTGGGCTCGTATTTTTATTGTTAACTTAAGGAAGGAAAACATTCTCCATACCAGCATTGCTCTTAACATGAAGAGTTTCAGTCCTGCTCTTCAAGTGGCCCTTGAAATTTTTCTTAGCCATCAGAACAAAAGTCAATTTTCTGTTAAGACCAGTCAATCCTACAACTTTTTCTGTGGATTATTGTGTGAAATGAGCCATGTCCCCACAGTTCTTATCCAAGCATGTTAATCCCTTGTAAAGTGGCTTCCCACTGCACAGGATAAAGACAAACTCCTCCGCACATTATTGATGGGCCTCCGGCACCTGCTCCTGCATATTGCCTGCTGTTGAATCACTCCACACACCCTCATTGCTCAGCACTCTGGTACAACCTGTTCACTCTGCCTGGAATCCCCCATCACGCCCCTCCCCACCTCGCTGAGCTCACTGTGAGAGCTCCTTCATTCCCAGCTGTCACTCACACGACACTCTGGGCAAGCCTCTCCTGCCTTCACCACAGGGACGAGTTGCTCCCTGGGCCGTGCTCTCTTAACTCTTTCCACGTGTCTATAAAATGCTGTGGTCATCTAATCATGCACCTGGCTACTTGAGTGGACAGGAAGCTTCTCACTGGAGGACACTGTGTCACTCTCCTTTATATTCCCAGCTCCTAGCTCATTGCCTCTGGAATGGAAGAATATAGAGAGTGCCTGTTTTCTACTCTTGAAGTGCCTGCATGGGACATTTCAGTGTGTGTGTGTGTGTGTGTACATATGTAGCTATACATATGATTAATCCATAGGAAAATATCTGCCAGGAGTATATAAAGCCAGCAGCTATAGAGTGAGGTGGAAGAGGAAAGTTTTATTTATATATAGAGGGGTTAGGAAGAAGTTACGAGAATGACTGAACGTGTAAAACCAGACAGGATTACCTGCTCCAGTCCCTTTCCTGTCCCGCCTCCTCCTCCCTTCTATTTCCCCCTCTCTGCTCCTGGCCTGGGTTGGATGACAGGACCGTGGTTCCCGGGCATGACTCATTTATTCCAACACAGTGAGCCCAGCGGTCCTCGGGGCCAGGCCCGATGGTGGCACAGCAGCTCTGGGGCCCAGCTGCTTTATTCAAACTCTGCCTCTGCTGCTCACCAGCTGCATGACAGGCACCCTTCTATGCCTCAGTTTCCTCTTCTGTAAAGTGATGATAAAAACAATAGCATCTGCTTCTCAGAGATATTGGGAAGTGTAAATGAGTTTATATAAGCTAAGTGCATGAAAAATATGCTGTACATATTGAGCATATTAGCACTAAGTAAGTACTGGGTATTTTTATTTCACCACCCCATTATGTACCAACTCTGGAAATTTCAGACCTGCATGCCAACACCCCGACACTAGTGAAGCCCTGAAGTTGTTATTTAAGACAGTCCTAAGACCTTCCGGAAGGGAAAAGAATGGCAAAGTTATTGGCCTTTCTTAAGGCTCTGGTGTGACCCAAGGTCTTTTGGATTTGCTGATTAAATATCTAGGGTTCATTTATTTTTGAACATTACTTTTCCACAGTAAATAATAAAGCTCTTTTTCTTCATCAGATTTGTGGGAAGTGATGTTATATCATATCGGAGAATATAAATTTTGTCATAGAAGGTAACCCAGTATTCTGAGTCTTAAAATGACATGAAGTATTGTCATAGGAAGCATGCTGGTGACTCTAGACCCTACACTCTTGAATGGATTTCTATTTTTGTCCTAGAACATGTTTTGAGAGTTAAATTTTTATATTAACCTACCGTATAATTTTTCTATGATGTATGTAAATTAATAATTCAAAACCCTCTTCAAGCTTCAAGGGGTTCTCATGAATGAGCTCAGTGAGGAAACTGTAATTATCTTTGCCCTGCCCAGCTGTACTTTTGATTGCTAATGAATTAATAATTTGAGACTTTCCTTTATGTTAATTCTTTGATGTTATTTTGAAGTAACTAGAAGAATCAATTCTACCACTAGAATAAACTACCTTGATTTCTACACAGTTTCCTAAAGTATCAATAAAATTAACATATTTCCGTATGACTTTGTAGGGAATACAGACTTTTGAGTGATGACAAATCTATTTTGGGTTGCTTACATCTCTGTAGGTCCGTCATTGAAAGAGACATGTGCACTTACTGCCGAAAACCCTTGGGCACAAACACTAAGATGATCTTAGATGAATTACAAATTTGTTGCCATTCCACTTGCTTCAAGGTAAGGATGTGTTTATTGTATTTAACTAAATGCATGACTGCATAATGACTGGAATAAAAATACTTATTTAATGAAACACATGAGATCAAGTTAAAGCTTTCAGAAATACTCTCATCCACATTAATAATGCACCACTTAAATATCTCTCAGAGGTCTGCAGCCAAACCTCAGAGGTTTGTAATTACTGTCTTGGCCTTAGGCTTCGAGTTGATCACTAATACATTTATTCCTCTTACCCTAGGGATTTAAACCTATAAAAAGATAAGCACTTATTTTCTTTATAAAAGTTTTTGCAACATTTTAAGAAATCATGCATTATACAAAATATACAGGATCTGGCAGAAGTAAGGCCTGCTTGAGTGTGGTTGGTAGGTGTAATAATTTATAGTTTTAGTTTGAACATTTCACCTAAAATGTCATATGGTATGCTCGAGTGCATATTATTATGTTACAGAATTACATGCTTATGATTTTTGTAATAAAAGACTTGTAATAAACAAGGGGTGTTGTTTGTGCCGGACCCTGTCTAATGGAGTCCAAAAAGGAAGAGAAATTGCTGAGAAGAAAGCTAGAAGCTCCTTATATCATGAAGTTAGGACTGACAGGCTTAACAATAGCGGAAACTCAGTCTGCTTAGTATAGTGACAATAAAGCGTACGTAGTAGGATGCTTCACTGTTTGGGTTTCACATTTCATTGCTTTTACTTCCATAATAATAGGGGGTAGGTCAACATTATTATAGTTTCTGTCGTAACTGATGAGCACTGAACTGGGAATCTGAAGGCCTGAGTTAGAGTTCTAACTCTGCTACTAACTGTGGCCGTGTGACTTTCAGACCAGTCACCTGAATTAGCTTGGCCTCGGTTTTCTCGTCTGTAAAATGAGGATGCTGACTAGACGGATGATTCTCGACCATGGCTGTCCATCATAATCACAGGGCAGGTTAAGAGAAAGACAGATGCTTGGACCAGCGCTAATTAACTCAAGAGTCGCAGACATGATTCCTGGGCATTGGTATTTTTTAAAACTCTTTAGGTGGATCTAATGGGCAGCCAGTGTGAGAACTACTTGCCCAAATCTATAGGTTCTTTCTGTACTGACAGTCTAAGATTGATGGGAATTACCTAATTCAATCCAGTAGCTGTAATACTTTGATAACCGATGGCTTCTCCTCCAATTAGCTTCAGATAGTGATACATAGCAATCAGCAGCAGAATGCCTCATTTTGAGTAAAAAATAATCTAACATTAGGCCATAATATATAGAATACTATATAAAATATATTCTGAAACTGTTACTATTATTTAGTTATGAGGAAATAAAATTTTCTTTTAGTTATTAAAATATACTCAATAAAAAAGATTATAGTTCTTTATTTAAAATTAATATGCAGAAAACTTTTTACAACAAAGAAATTATCCTGGTTATGGCATTTGGTAAAAGCAGATAATTTCATTTGATTGTATTTGGGATGATTTATAAAATACCACTGAGAATAAAAATGTCCCCACCCCCCTGGAATAAGATGGGTTGTTGTATAACCTTGCTGACAGAGAACCAGGTGGACTGGTTTGAGCATGTCGGACTGAGCAATGGCAATTTGCTTCAAAGAACTAGCCTCTGGAAGCCAACCATGCAGTGACAGCCTCATGCTTGAAAGTTAGCCAACTGACAGTGGACTTGCTGCAACAAACACAGGTCCAAAGCAAACGTCAGACCTGCCCTGGTCTCCTGACCAACACAGCTCAAAACACGCTTTCCCCTCTACCCTGCCTAAGATCAGAAATCGGTTTTGCTTAATGTTTGCTTCATGTCCAGTGTGTGTGCCTGGACAGCGTAGGTCTCCCTAAGCAAACAAGCAGTCAAAACCCTTAGTATTTCTGTTTGCTATATCAAGTGGTAGTCTTGTCCTTGGCATAACCAATTTTTGAAAATTTATATCTACCCTAGAGTGAGTTAAGTGGAAAACTCAGTGATAGACATGCCCTGAAATGCACACCTGCACGGTGGAGAGATGCTGTGAGAATCTGCCTGAAAAGCCCTGCCTGTGGATTGTGGACGAGTACACTCTCCCTCTCCCTGAGGATTCTCACGAGGCTCCATCTGAGTGTTACTTCGGAGACTAGTGCTGAATGAATTGAAAGGGCTTTCCATCACGTTACGTGAAGGATCTAGACTTCACTTGTAATATAAACGTTTGTACGTTGTTTTTTCCCTTTAGTGTGAAATATGCAAACAGTCTTTGGAAAACCTGAAGGCGGGAGACAGTATTTGGATCTATAGACAGACAATACACTGCGAACCTTGCTACTCTAAAGTTGTGGGTGAGTGTTAAGCTCTGCAAGAAACTATTACTTTTGCTAATATTAGTGAGCATTTAAATTATTGAAGGATTTCAATTTAGCAAAGCTATTTTATTAATTATATTTAGTTAAATTCAACTGTAGACAGTATGGCAGTATTTTGTCTTATGGTCTCAAATCAGTAAACATTTATATTTTCTTCTGGTATCAGGTCACACAGAGACAACTAAGCAAGGAGGTTATTTATCATAGAATATTTTCCAGTTTTTCTGGAATTCAAGCCCATATCTGTCAATGACCTTTTACGTTTGCACTGAAATATAATGTTTACCTAATTTGATTATGCTAAATGCCTTTTAATGTTTTTTAATGGGGAATTTAAAGTTAATTCTATATAATTCTACATTAAATATAGCATCTAAGTGTTCTTATCAGTTTAAGATCAACATTACTATAAGTTAGGCTCTTCATTGACATAAACAATGTGAGAAGCAAACATTAGTGACCCGCACTTTTAATTCATATTTCCTCTAAACTTAGCACGAAAGCTTTAAAAGTTGATTTAAAAGATACATTACAGTGTCCAGTAAGTTAGAAACATAAAATCCTATAAAACTTGATTCATTTTTTAAAAGCCAGTATCAACACTTTATTTTTAATTCAGTAGTAAATAGAATAACCAAGGTGATATTGGGGAGCTGGTCAACCAGCAAGTTTCCTGATGTCTTCATGTAGTGAATGAAAGAGGCACATTTGTGATTCTTACATGGGATCCAAAATATGGAATGTAGCAACACATGTGTAATATAAATGAGGTGCTGGGAGGCTACGTCTGGAAAATGCTCGGAAAAGTATTTTAAAAACCCACGTTCCATCAGGCTACAGAATCAATTACAGAAGCAAAACTAATTACATTCATATTTTGCCCTCTATTTTCTGCTTTCCCCAGCCACTTCTCATATTCCGTTTCCTTCCCGATTTAGCAGCCTTATCGTGATCCAATATTATGTCAAGAGCCTTGGTGCATATGGTGGCAGCTCTAAAACTTTCGGTCCCCCAGAAGTCCATGAGATGGCTTGGGAGATGGGGACACCAAAAGACACAGAAGTCATTGCGTCCTCCCTGTCTATGTGCATTTTACCCATGTGCAAGTACCTCCATGGGCATTGCATTTTTATAGTAAATTTAAGTTGCGAAGACACAACTCAGGCATCTCCTAAATATGAGCACCAGGCATCAGTCCTTCCTATCCGTGGCATGACCGAAAGCCACCATGGGGATGCAGTGGAAGGCAAAAGTAAAATGCCAACCCTGCCGTGGCCCCCTTGATGAATGATTATTTGAAAAGTTTTTAGTTCTAAGCTTATTTTTTGTACTGAGTTTACATCTCTAACTCTTATTTCCTTTAACATTTTCAGCAAAGTGGATTCAATAATTCTGGCGCATGGAAATCAAGATGAAAGCAAGCATTCATTAAGGAGTTCAAATTTTTATTTTGAGATTATGTAATTTAGAAAAGCTTTTCCACTGAAGATTGACTTTTGTATACAATTAACTATTCTGTTGGTGCATAAATAATCTAATTGCCTTCAATAAGGTCACATACATAAAGGGAACCATCTGTTATCTTGCTGGATTCAGTCATCAAAAATTCAAGGGGTTTCAGTTACCAATGTCGAAGGGCGAGTGCTCCTGCTGGCTGCAGGCGTGGGGCGCTGCACAGGTCCGCCCCCGCCCCCCATTCTGGCTGTGCACCCCGGTTCCCATTACAAACACGTCCCTCATTTCCTCACCTTTGTTTCCCTAAGAATTTGGGCTTGCAGACATTATTGACATCTTGACAAACTGTCAAGAAAGCAGGGTATGTCTCCTTCACATGCAAAAGAAACATTGATAGAAATTTTCTGATACGATTGGGCAGAAAGATGGGAATATATAAAGTTGTATGGAATATATAAAGACCTCAGAAAATCAGTTGCACTTTCTGGGTCTCTGTGCTTGTACCTGAAACAGGAAGGGTATTGAAAATTGTTCCTGAGGTCTCTTTCTGCTCCCAAATTATTCTAAAGCAAGTTTCTCTTCCCTCTTTAGAACTATATCTGAATATGGGTTTGTTAATCATATTGAACTCGAAAGGACACCTGAACAATATAATCTTTGGGTCACCCTTGATTTTATTGCAGATATAATTTTTAAAAACAGAAAGACATTGATTTATGGGTAATGGGCAAAATTGCATGGCATGTATTTTACATATTATAATTTGTTAATTTTTTTGCATGCATTTCAAAATCTGGGTATATAAATAATCTATGAGAAAATAATGGTTATGGACTACAAAGACATGTTCTTTATCATGTTACATCTATTCACATTACATAGCACTTTATATTTACAGATGGCTTATAAAAATAAAATGAATTATCAGTGATAATGTTTTTGTGGAGTGTCTATAAATATCATTCATTGACATTGATTTTGTCAATTATAGTGATCACAATTTATTATGTTCTGTACCACACACTAGTTAACTTAATTATTTAACTGCTTAAGCTATAACTTTTTTTTTAAAGAGCTTTTCTTAAGGAATTGAAAATTCAACAATCATATTTGAGGAACTAGTATTATTATTAAGATTGAGAAATTGAACTTATAAACTATTTCATATGTACATAGTAACTGCTTCTTGAAGGAAGGCATATGGAACACTGATGAGAGGGTGGAATTGGGGGAAAACTTAAGGCAATTGTAAAAAATTGACACAAATGAGGGAGATTAAAAAAGATAATCATGTATTTTCCAAATGTTGATAAATTTAAAGAATTATTCTTCTGTATGAGGATTTCAAGCATCTGCTCTCCTTAGAGACTAGTCCACAGTGTTAGACACAAAATCCTTATCAAAATTCAGCAATGTATAACTGTTGCCATATCGAAAGGGAGCCAGAAAAAACAACTAATAATACTTTGATACTCATTAATTCATGCTTGGTGAGAAGCAGCGGTAATTGAGCCATATGTTTTATTGTTCTCTTATTACATGCTCTCAGAGTGGATCAAAAGAAATAATTTTCTTAGAGTTGGAATTTGTGGCAGAAAAGGACAAATGGGATAGTATCCCTCCCTTTTATATAAAATGTATTAACATCTAAATGCCTTTGTAGTAATTAAAAATCATTTGAATATCATTTTTAAAGTATTCTACTTGATAATGATTCATTTTTAAAAAACCCTAAAAGGAATATATTTCTCACTTTCTTGTGGCTGTTTAATGGACACTTTCTTCTACAACAATGTATTAAATTAAACTAAAAGCTGTTATAAAAATGGAAGAAATACGGAGTGAGAGAGGAGGGCTTCTGATTCCAAGTCAGCTTCATTATGTCTGGGTTTATTTGCATCATAGGAATGACAGATTCCTAAAACAATTTGGAAGATCTCCTTATATTGCAGTTACCTAAGAGGTGACTCTAAAAGAGAATTAATTGCTCCAACAGGACAATATCCTTCTAAAAAAAGAAAAATGGAAGAAATATAGGGTCTTTTACTTCATGGCCTCTGCATTCTGTTTGATATATTCTTCTCATTAATACATGGAAATGCCCAATTTTTCTAGGCTCTGTTTAAAAGAAAAGCCTGGCTTCTAACCTACCATCATTCATTCATTCATTCTGTTATTCAGTAACTTAAAAATCTTCATGTTGAACCCATGTTCCAGATCTTAGTGATGACCTTGAGTCAAGGTTCCTGCCCTCAGGGAATTTACATTCTAAAGAGAAAGTGGAGAAATAGTTTGAAAGACAGAAAACAAACACGGCAGTTTCTGAAAGTAAGAAGACCCATGAAGAAAATAAAACATAGTGATTAGGTGAAAGGGGGGCGGTTTAAATGTGGTCAACTGGTATTTCAAATAAGATCTGAAGGATGAGAAGGAACCAGCCGGGGAAAAGCACTCCAGGAGGAGGTATCCTGGTGTTGGTCAAAATCAGACCATTTTCTGGGCTAAACCTGCCCTTGCTTATTTTAAACAAAGAGATGGAAAGTCAAAGATTCTAGGAGACAGCGACCAGTCAAAGAATTTTTAAGCTTTCTCTATTCCCCATGCAAGGCAATATTGAGATATTACTTAGACAGCTTTCGACTCTCTGGCGTGGGGCGTCCCATCGAGTGGCGGGGGCTTCCTGGGCCTCAGACTGAAGTCTCACGCCTGGGTGCAGGAGCCCCAGGCGAGCTCTGGCGTCAGAGTAGGTGTGAACCAGCCCCCAGCTGGGGTGGAATCTGTGGGCTGGTATGGTTTCCTCACCTCATTTAAGGCGCTAAGAATCAAATCCCTTTCTGTTTTCCAAATAGAAACATTAGAAGATTAGGCAGCATCATTTCTGATTTAGGAGAAAATTCTCACAGGAATTTTGTAAACATTGCATGTTCTTTTGTTGCAATATGAATAATGTATCTGGTGGAAAGGAACATTCAGATCTTGATATAACTTTCTTGACAGGCACAATTTGTTAATTTTACATTCTTTCCCACGAGAAAAGGAAAGATTGTGAGCTTCAAGAGCCCTTCAGACCCATAAAGTCACGTTGGCCTGAAAGTCTCCCCCAGGAGGTGTTCAGGCCCTATGGCGAGTACAACTGGTGTGGTTTAGGGATGGAGAGACTGCCGGAGGGCTGGGATTGTTGAACAGGAAGCAGGCAGGGGACAGGGCGTGGCAGTTTCACAATGGGCCATTAGAAATTTATATCATCAAATGCATGTTGACATATAGTAGAATTCATTTACACCTTTTAGATCTGTGCCATTAAAGTAGTATTGAATATTATTAATTTCATGAACAGGTGTGCATTATGCTGAGACAAATATAGTCTACCTGTTATTGACAAAAGTTTTTAACAGATACAACAAGTGGTGCTGGAACAACCTGACATCCATATGTGAAAAAATAGAAAAAGGACCTAGACACAGATCTTATATTCAACTTTGACAAAAGTCAATGCATGATGGATTAGAGATTTAAATGTATAATGTAGGTCTATAACATTTCTAGAAGAAAATCAACTCAGCCTTGAGCATGGTAAAGAATTTTTAGATACAACACAAAAGCACTATCTATAAAAGAAAAAAATGATAAGTTCAACTTTATTAAAATTAAAAACAAACCTGTGCTTGGAGACACTGTGAAGACAATGAAAAGATAAGCCACAGACTGGGTAGAAATATTTGCAAAACATGTATTCGATAAAGAACTTGTCCTCCATGTATGAATAACTTAAAACTAAACAATAAGGAAACAAAAATCTTAATTGGAAATGGGCAAAATATCTGAACAGACACCTAACCAAAGATCTATAGACGACAAATGAGCATATAAAAGATGCTCCACATCATTTGTTATTAAGGAAATGCAGTTTAAAATGCAATTCTACATTACCTATTAAAAGGAATAAGAGCTGAGAATACTAGTTGCTGGATGGGTTCAGAGCAACAGGAATGCTCATTCATTGCTGATGGGAATGCAGCATGGTGCGGCCACTTTGGAAGACAGTTTGACCCTCTCTAATGAACCTAAACGTAGTCTCACCATATGATTCAGCAGTTATGCTCCTAGGTATTTATCCAGAGAATGTGAAAACGGGTCCATACGAAAAGGTGCACATGAATGTTTATAGCAGTTTTATTTATAATCATCATAAACTGTAAGAAACCAAGATGTGCTGCATAAGCAAATGTCTCAACAGACTGTAGTACATCTGTATAATGGAGTAATATTCAGCAATAAAAAGAAATGAACTGCCCTGGCCAGGTGGCTTAGGTGGTTGGAACATTGTCCTGTACACCAAAAGATTAGGGGTTCGATCCTTGGTCAGGGCACATACCTAGGTTGTAGGTGCATATGGGAGGCAACTAATTAATGTTTTTCTCTCTCTCTCTCTCATTAATAAGCATATCCTCAGGTGAGGATTTAAAAAAAAAGACTAGGGGGAAAAGTAAAAAGAAAAAAAAGACTGAACTATCAAGTCTGCAGAAAAATGGAGCTTCTTAAATGCATATCGCTAAATGAATAAAGCCAGTCTGAAAAAGGCTCTATAGTGTACTATTCCACTTTTATGACATTCTGGAAAAGGCAAAACCATAGACATTCAAGCAGGTAAGTGATTGCTGAGGGTTCAGGGAGATGGAGAGTTAAAATAGGTAACTTTTTAACAAGGAATTTTTTTTTTTAGCACAATTGAACTATTCTGTATGATACCATAGTGGTGAATAGATATCACTATGTGCAAACCCATAGAAACTTAGAGTACAAAGAGTGAGCCTTAATATATACAAATTGAAAATCTCAATTAGATGATCAGGGGCAGAGGATCCCAGGATAGAATGCAGAATATAACAAACGAATTCAACTGTGTTACAAATGCACGAAACAGTCTTACTAAAGCTTCTATTCTATTTGTTTCTCGTTAGCTGGTTCCATATGAAAGTAACCTCAGCAAAGGCCTTGGGTGGTCATAGTTCTGTCTGCTGGTTCTCTTATTACTGGCTTTCTGTGCTTGGCTTGTCCCTCTCTCCTTCAATTAAATGATCTCTGCAATTGAGTCGATTCCTATTGTCTGAGGAAGAGCATTTAATGGAATACCCTGTAACAATTTCTGAGACAATGTTATCTCTTGCTCTTTGTCATGAAGCTGCAATTGGCTTTTCTAGCTTGGCTAAGCCTTCTATCACTAGCCTCTCAGTCAAGTTAGATTACAGGACTCTGACAGAGCAGAGCTACAATGTTTAAACATTCATGTTTGCAAGCTGGCTAATTTAGGCCTGAATTTCATCTCTGTCATGCGATCTTGTTAAATGCAGTAAGGAGCATCTGACACATACTAAAATTCTGAGTTTCTCCAATCTCTTCTAGTATAATGGGCTCAATAGCTGTGGTAAGTGAGAACTTTGCCAAGTGTTTTGCCACGGCATAGCAAGGGCCATCAGATTAGCAGCCCACAACATTTATTTCCTCCTTCCGTATTTCACAAGCAGTTAGCCAAGGTGTTTTTGGCTTCTGTGTGATAGCACACTAGTTCTACTACCGGTTTCCAAATAAGTTAAAGCATAACTCGGTGGCTGGAACAAATAATCTTCTTAAATACCGTGGCTCAAACATGACAGATATTTTTTTCTCTCTTTGTCATAGCAAAGCAGAAGTCATCTCTCTGTTTGTGAAATTACCTAGAGCATATTGCTGTGCTGCCCTCTTCTAGTATCTCATGGTCAAAGGCAGCTCACCAGTTCCATGACTGTGCCCCTGTCTGATCAAAAAGAAAGGATGTGAGGAGGAAGCTGCCCCTGTACCTGACACCCCTGTCCCAATGGCCACACCTCACTGCAAGGGAGGTTGTGAAGTATTCCCAGCTGTGTGTCTGCTCGCACGCATGGAGGTTTCTATTTCTAAGGGGGAATGGAGAAATGGGTTGTGGGAGCAGGCTGAAGTCTCAGCACAGAGCCATGTGAGCTGGGGCCCCTGGCCTGTCCCCTGAGACAGCTCATCAGTGGGTGGTAGCTCAGGGACTTCCATAACATGTCTCTTTGCATGCACAGAGACATTATAATTACATCCTCCCTTGTTTCTAATAACGTCTTTCCCGATGAACACAGGATTTGAGATCTGTGTGGGTATTTGAGAATGGTTCTGGCCAGACGCCCTCAACTTACAGGATCTGCAGATGTAGGGAAGCAGGGACCCCAGTCCCTGAACAGCCCCAACTCACCGCCAGGCTGTCCGTGGCAAAGCAGGGATTGGAAACCAGCAGACTGCAGTCTCTGTCACTAAATCTGGACCTGGAGGGCATTATGTTAAGTGAAATGAACCAGTGAGACAAACACAAATACCATGTGATTTCACTCATATGTGGGACCTAATGAACAAACTGAACAAGCAAAACAGAGACAGACTCACAGACAGCAAGCTGACGGCTGATGAGTTGAGGAGGACTAGATACAATAGGATTGAGCAAAAGGGAGAATATGAGAAAGAACTCATGGACACAGACAACAGTGTGGTGATTGCCCGAATGCCGGGGAGGGATGGGGGGAGGGGGGAGGTGGAGGAGGGTATGAGGGGAATAAATGGTGGTGGATGGAGACTTAACCTGGGGTGAGCACACAATGCAGCCTACAGATGTGTTGTAGAATTGGGCACCTGAAACCTGCATACTTTCGTTCACCAGTTACTTTTTGCACTCTGTATATGTCACTATTGACTTTGCTGAATGTACAGTCATTTTGAATCCCATTTAATATGAGGTGCTTTCTAAAGTCAAACCCTGGGACTAAATAAAAATGTTTACCAAAGTTAAATATGTGTCATATCCATTATATGCCCCCCAATTTACTATATTTATCACTATTGAAAAAAAAAAGTTAGATTGGGATTTATTGCTTCAAATCCCAGTGGGGAAATAGGGAAAGTCAAACCATATACCAATATTAATCATATTTTTCTTGCATAGTAATAACTCCCACTCATCAGAAACCAACTGTATTTCAGGCAAATATGTGTGTTTCTGGGTCTCACCTTTTCAAAGATTGTCACAACATGGGAAAAATTTCAATAGTTGTTAAGTGCATGCAACTATTGAATATACTGCTGAATATACTGTATATACATGAAGTATATTCAATATACACATGAAGTAATGTATTGCTGAGGTGCTTAATTCCATGATACTTTGAGATGGTAAAGGAACTATGTACCACAAGAAGAAAAATTTCTAAGCATCAAAATATTCAGCCTCAAAGATTCCTTTTTGCTTATTTTTTGTCCATACACTTTGTGGGGCCCCCCCAAACCATCACCACTTCTGACACCTATTGCAGATTCAAGAGGTCCCCAAGACCACAGGTAGATTTGTTACACTTTCCTTAACAGAGAAAAGAATGAGCTAGAGAAAAACTTGTTCTATTACACGTGTGCTTCACTGGTACCATCAATTCACTTGCTCATGAACATGCTTCTGGGTGAATTAAAACCAAAATTGAAACATGATTTATAGCTTATTCTACAGGTCACAATAAGCAACAAACCATCCTTGTCCACCACCACCCGTTCGTCCCCAGCCCACTTGTACTAGCTCCAGCTTCAGGAGACGGGTTAGATGACAGTTACTATGGTGAGCTTGTATGTTACATTTCCTGTGCTTACATTTTAAAAACGTAACACATTGTCGTCAACGGATCTCTCTCATCAGCTGTAATTCTTTAATTTCCTAAAATACCCAGGCAGTGCTCACATTTCCCAGATTATGCTATAAATGTTCCCTATTGAAGTTTGTTTGAACCATAATTCAAAAAGCTCTGTACATTGCATTTGGTTAATACGCTCTTGTCTCTTATCACCTATAGATTCTTTCTCCATCTCTTTTTTCATTTTTTCCCCTTTGCAATTGTATTATTGTTGTGGCAAAAGAAGGAGAAGGAGGAGAAGAAAACAGGAAGAAAGGGGAAAGAAAAGAAACAGAGTCACTTGTCTCACAGTTTCCTGCAGTTTGTATTTTCACTTTGTTTTGTTTTGTACCTGTTTCTCGGCCCTATTTTTCTGTCGTGAGGGTTGGTCAGATTCAGGGGTGTTGGTGTTGGCGGCGGCGGTGGCATGTGTCAGTGTGTGTGTGAAGTCTACTTAAGTGACAGTGGGCGCTCTCATCAGAAGCGCGTAATGATTTTCTTTTTTTGCTTAGCAATTCATTTAAGTATTTAGGTATCATTTTGAAGTAATAGATTTCAACATAATTTGTGTTTCAGTTGATGGGAATTATTGTTCTTCTTGACATTTAAGTAGTCTAATCTTAGGACACTGGGAACTTACTCATATTGGCTAAGTCCTTTTGACATACTCCTACCAGCTTCGATAAAAAAAGTTCCAGGTTTATCTAGTCCATTTCCTTTTCTACCTTAGACTTGCAATCAGCACCTCTTTTTCAAGACCCGTGGACTCTTTTTATGAAAAAAAAATGGTATTTAAAAACTAAAATCTAAGTACTAGGGTAACAACTCATTGCCCTTTTGTTGGTTAATATGTCTAGGCTATTTCAGTGGATAATGCTGAAAAGTTTTTTTTCTTAACTAAATGAATAAATGTGTTTGCACTGATATTCTGGTCAATTCAATTCAGGATTATAAAGTTAAACTCATCGATCTTAGTGGATATCTCTTTTCTCTCATGCCATTAATACCACTTCTCAATGACAAAAACACAACACTTGTTTTATACATCACAGTCTCAAAATAACCTTATCAGCACCAGTATCAACAGGATATTTTTAGTAATTTCTTCAACTCAAAAGTTCTCTAGGAAAGGAATGGTATTTGAAAACCAACCACAGGGATCATTCTTTCTTAAGCAAATACTAATTGCATGGCTTCAACATCTCTGTTCATCTTTGGTGTCACCTGAGATCTGTAGAAAGCACTGAAGGACTGTACGTCTAGAAGTGCCTCTGAGGAGGGTGGTACCATTTTCTGCTCAGAAGCAGCACCTGGTAATTCGAATGAGTCACGAGAATGTCTGTAACTGCCTATCTCTGTGCCCTAACCAGAGGGCTAGCACATTGGCAGAGAAACTGTCTGGTAATGTGACAGGACTCACAATGAGTGGGTCTCCCTCCTTGAGAAAGACACAGTAGGGGCCGGGCCATACCCGATTAGACCGCGGCTCTGTCTGGTGTCCCCGAGCAGTTACCACAGCCACTTTGAAGCGCTGAAGTAGCAGATGGTAAATTTAAAAGAACAGCTTTTTAAAATTTAAAACAAATCCAAATGTAAACCTCTCTCATCTTCTCCGTTCCACTCTTTGCCAAAAAAGGGGAGAAAAAAAATCCCAAGTATGATTCTGAGATGTTTATTTTAAAAGGATCATTTATCCTTCACTTCAAAACCCATTACAACTCTTATTAAACAGTGTTTTTTTCCTTTTCTCTTTTTGTGAGCCAATGCCTCACTTCCGTCAGCTTCCCCCAGCTGGTGACCAGCACGCGGAAGCAGGAGGCAGGAGGCTGGTGTTATGGAAGGTGGGAGCAGAGAGGTGAGCCGCGACCATCGTCCAGGTGACCCTTCCAGGTGGATGCCAGACATCCTTTCACTGTACCTGAATGACAGTGAACGTTCCTAACCTCAACTGTGTGAGAAAATGCTTGTAAGGCAGAAGAGTGAAAGCACGTCAGTTTGCTCTCACTCTCTGGGCAGGGATGGGGATGCTGATGGAACGGTGTGCGGCGTGTGCGCACTGAGGCTGTGGGACCCGGAGCCGCGGTGTGCACAGCGCGGGAGCACACAGTCAGCCGTCTGCCGTGGACTGGGGGTACCACGCACTGTTTAGTTGTTGTTGTTGTTGTTTTTAAGTAGGTAATAAAAAAAGTGTAGCCTTTTTATCAAAATGATATTCAGAGTTCATACGTTGAGTTACCCAGAGACTCCACATCCAAGCATATAGCAATGGGAGAAAGAAAAATCCTTTTTATGGACCAGGCACTGAAGAGAAATGCAAGACGGAAGCTGCAGGACTGTCCTTCCCAGTACCGGGTGTGGCAGGAACGGGGACACCATTGCCCAGGGCCATGGAAAAGTGGGATGGATCGGCAAGTGACTCCCCCCACCTTTCTTTCCCATCCTGGGAACAGAGGCAGAGAAGGTGCTGGCCGGAGCTCCAGCTTCTACAAGTCCAAGTGCTAAAGCAGCTGCGGGGCCAGACGCAACCCTCGTGACAAAGTCTAGCTGGTTTCTCATGTGACTTTAAACTTCCTACTGTCGTGGTAGAATGAGAACACTTGGCATCAAGAGAAGAAATGGTTTTGGGCTTCGGGTCTTTGGGGCTGGGCAGAGGCAGCCACACAATCTCTAAGTAGTGAGGAGGAAGAGGGAGAAAAAGAGGAGTACCAACTCAAGTGATCTAAAAACAAATTCCAAAACATAAAAACAAAATTAACACTAAGAAAGACACCAAGTAATATGAAGTATTGGGAAATAAACTCATTCTAGACAAAATTAAACTAAATGTGCCAACTTTAAAAGACTTTAAGATTAGAATGTTTAGAGTTATCAAGGAGACATGAAAAGGAATAGCATCATTTCAAAGACATGGAAAATTATGCAAAAAAAGATAATTTTTAAAACTCAGTAAACTGAATAAACTCTAAACTGGGATAATCAAGATTTGAATAACATAAGTAAGCAACATGATTTTAAACACGTTGTATATATTTATAAATACTGTAAGTTTAGATAAATGTTATATATATTTCTATTTGAATAAATTGTATGTGTGTCTGTATTCTACACTTAACAAATAGAATATATACATACTATCGAGGTGCACGTGGAACATTGGATAACGCATCAAAATTCAACGAATCAGATTTATGTAGTAAAAGATGATGAAAATATATATATATATATACACAGAAGCAAATAAAATTGTATTTTTAAAGTTACAAATAAGCCAAAGATACAATAACAATAAAATTACAGCCTATCAACCACAAAAGCAAAAGATTCCAAAATGTATGGGAATCAGCCAAAATCTTTAAGGTAAATCGTAGCCTTAATTTATTTAGTAGCAGAAATAGATTACATACAAGCATATTTAGTAGGCAGGGTTGTCCACTGAGTATTTCTTGTTCTCCTGGTCGTCTGGTACGACTGCCTACCACTGTCGCCATGAAGTGATGTGTAGCCAGTGACTTGCTTTGGTCAATGAAATGAGTGGAAGGAATTTTGTGCCTGTTGTAGGCAGGGACTTACGAGCTAGTATACAGTTGACCAGACCCTTCGTTCTTCCATTGGCAGTTAGGGCAGCCTGGAGATGGAGCCGCCCTTAGCCTAGGTACCCGAGCAAGGATGCCAGTCTTCCGGGCCCGCTCTGACGCTCCTCCTGTCTGTCCACATGTACACTGCAACAGCATCGTAGGGACAGGTTGCCACCATGTCGTTCCCAAGTTAGGTTTCCAGTTATTACCTGGGTTTCTGTCTTCTACAGGCTAAGTTATTTTAGATTTTCTTCTTTGCAATCTGTTGGCCTAATCTTCTAATGAGTCTGGTCTTTTAAAATCACATTTTATTGTTTGTTGTTTTTTTCTGTCTCCAGTTTTTTAGTAGCATGTGGGAGCTTTCCAACGCTTTTCCATGGACTAATAAAAAGTGCTTACAAATACAATCAAATAAAGCCCTGAGTCTGAAAACAGGCCTTAAACTGATTATAAAGCTGGAAAACTGTCCCAGTAGTTAAGTCCCATCTTGACACTTGACACTTCCTTAGTTCCCAGGGCATTTGCATCTTCGAAGCTCTTTCAGTTCTGCTTGGTGAAGGCCACCATGTCTGTAATAAAAGTATCCTCCGCTAACTGGCAAAAATTTTCATTTCATAAGAGAAACAAACAAAAATACTCCTGAAGATAAGAAGTAAGAGCACATCTGTGATCATTATGACAAATCCTTTTATGACACGATTATCATCGTTGTTTTTGTGAAGGATCGAGGGCAAGATGTCTTCGTTGAAACACAGATCACTCTCTTACGGTGTAATTATTATTCTTTTCTAAAAATTAATTACATGCATAGGCTATGATTAGGTACTCACTGATGATTTGTTCCGAATAAACTTGCAGCAACTTCTTTCAGGCTGGCTTATAACGTCTAGAAAGTGGTGATTTGCCCAAGAGGGCACCGTGCTGTTCTGTGTGCACTGCCGCCCACTGCCAGGGACTAAGGCTCCGAGGGCACCTCCCGGCAGCTGTGCTGGTCCCTGGGAGGGGAACTAAAGGGCCCACCCTCAGGAGGGTGGGGGGGAGCTCCTTGCCCTGCTGAGTCACACAGGCTTTCAAATGATTTCTGACTTTGGTTTGTAAACACTCCCGTGTGATTGCAATTTTTCTGCAAAGGAGTTTTATAAAAGCTCTGGAAATGATCAGAGAAAAATGTTTTCAGTTGAAGAAAGAAAACTGTACCACATGGACATTTATGATAAAACATTTGGGAGAAAGAAGAACACAAATTTTTTGAAACCCAAATACTTTCAGAAGCTGTAGCGTAGACCCCAAGCGTAATGGTATGTTAAAGTGCCCATCTTTGCCAGCAAGACTTCCAGGCATACCAGACTCACTTTTCTCTCTGAACAAATTTAAAAAAAAAATTGAAGATGAGGTTATTCTTTAAGGTTGAAGTAACCGTACAAATCTTCCATGCTTATTGTTCAAAAATGTCTATTTGTTTTGGGTAAAAAAGTTTCAGATTTTGAAAAAAAGTTTCTGAATTTATTTATTACCTTTGAATTTTAAAATACCTCCCAAACTATTTGGGGATCTGTTCGGGCCTGACATAGGCTGTGAGAGTGGTTATTGACCTGTGAAGAATCCAAATGGTTAGAAATGTAAACAAAGCGGCTACAGTTTACGCTCTTCGGTCATCTGAACAGAAATACGTATTGCGTGAATGGCCATTGCGTCGTCAGAAATGTCTGGCCATCACGGGCAACTTCGTTGAACTTGGGAACCTACTGTTTTCTAATCTGAGCTTGGGAACTTTTAAAGTTTCAGTTATATTTGCTTGCTAATGAATCAGACTTTGTTCCATGCATTCCTGACTATTGATTTTGCATTAGTCAATAGTTTTTATCGATAAGCCACTAAGACCAGAGCAGGATATTCTGCTGGGTGCTGCCTAGGACTGGAAAAAGAGACACTGCCATTTATGAGCTTCAGCTCTGATCCAGGCTGCCTAGCTTCCAATCCTGGCTCTGCCAGTTCCTGGCTGGGTAACTTTGGGCAGATTGTTTGACCCCTCTCTGCCTCAATTTCCTCACTGATAAAAGAAGAATAATAGTAGAAACTACCCCAAACAGTTGTTTGATGATTACATGAGTTGATGCAAGTAAAGGGCTTAGAATAGTTGCTGGCATTTACTAAGCACCAATACCTACCATTAAGATAAATTGTAAAAAGTTTCCTTTTAATGGGACTGGTAGATGTGTGAGCTATTCATAAAAACAAAATAAATTAACCACAGGAGAAATAATAATAACCAGGAATTAGAGCTGGGTGCCGTGTCCTAGTTCTACCGCTGCTTTGATATTCTGTCCAGTGGTGACTGTCACACTTGCCCTAATGCCTCACAGCTTGGTAAGGAGATCCAAATGAAATAATGTAGGCTTTCTATATGAAGTCTTCCCCAAATTTTTAGCCAAAATTTATTGCTCCTTACTGGGCACTCCCTAGGCTGTTGACTTGTATTTTCTTTTTTGTAATTGAATTTATTGGAGCAACATTGGTTAATAAAACCGTTCAAGTGTGCGATTCTATAATACATCGTCTGCACACTGCATCATGTGCTGACTCCCCAAAGCCAAGTCTCTTTCCTCCACCATTTATCCCCCTCTCGCCCTCTTCCACCTCCCCCCACACCCCCTTTCCCGCTGGCAATCACCATACTGCTCTTTGTTTTTTTTCCTTAATCTCTTCGCCTTTTCCACCCAGTTCCCTACCCCCACCCCCACGGCTGTTCGTCTGTTCTATGTTATCTTCATCATGATACTTATCACACTAAGTCTTGTACTATAGTTAGTTTCTTGTATGTTCTTTTTCTCCAACTAGATAAGGTCTTAGTGGCAGAGATACTGTTTTACTCACTTTTAAAGTATCATTTAGCATTGTGATTTGAACATAATAGACATGTAATGATTGTTTATTAACAAGGGCTATGGCGAGTATGGCTTCCCAAGTAAACAGAATTGTTATTATTACTATTATTGTTGTTATAACTGCTACTACATGTGACCTTACTGGGTATAATTAATGGGTTATTGGCATGAATTTGAGTAGTAGAGTAAGGTGCGGTCAGAATGGTGCAACCCACACACAGATTACAGATGTACCGAGGAGATACTGTGGGTTCGGTTCCAGACCACAGCAATGAAGTGAAAAGTAACTTTCTTAATGGTTGGGTCTTGTGTTCAATTTTTTTCTTAAGTGCAATAAAGTGAATCACATGAAATAAGGCATGCTTGTATTTACATAAATTCTGGCTTCATGTATTTTTGTTTTCTCTGCATTATCCCTTTACATGAAAATACACACATTAGATGCATGCATTTTTCTAGCTTTTAATAGAATGAAATGAGAAATAATCAATTATTATACAGTCTGCAAAAAGCCTTCTGATCCTCCTGTGTTGTTAACATTTGATAAATGAGGTTTAGAGAAACAAACAATTAGATTCTTGTCTAAATTTCATCTAGAACTGGGGGATTTATTTACTTATTCATCTATTCTTTAAAAACCTATCTCAGTGTTTCTCTGCTATGTGCCAGACACTGCGCTACGCACTACATAAGGACAGTGGAGACTCACAGTTTTCAAGTCTGTTCTGTGTGGATAAACAGGTATCTCCATTAAGATGGGGGGGGAAAAGCAAACACTAATCTGGCTCAATCAATGTGAAAACACAGCTGGGGATCTTTGATCTTAGTTTAACACATTTGGTGCTTTTCTCTTGCAGTAATTGGATCTATCAACTTGAATGAATGTAGTGCTCATATTAAGGTATGTCCACTGCACTGATTGAAAATTTACATTTCAAACATATGGGTCTCACTCTTAGAGGAATTTTACTCTAAAACAAAGGAGCGGTTGGACCACTAGAAACTGCTGATAACTGTCATTTTCCTGACTGAAGTTGGACAAGTAACCTAACCTCGTTAGGTCATCTATAAAACTGGGATAAGAACGAGGAGTTCCTAGATTTCCTTGGGGAATTAGATTTACAGATCCAAGAAGAAAGTATGCTGCTTTGCAATTCTGTGACTGAATCAGTTTGATGTCCATAGATCTATGGGAGGTATATGTAAAAAATCAAAATCAAAATAAGTTTATTTTCTCTCTCAAAAGAATGCGTGGTGTATGGATGTTTCTCATCAGTTTATCGTGTTTCAAATGTATCTGTAAAGCATGAAGTTTTTGAGACACACACTTTCATTTTTCATATCTTCTTTGTAGACTGCTGAAATCACCTTATTTCATTTAAAATAAAAAAATGCTAAAATCGAGCCACTATGCATGAGGTTTCTTTCAAAACACAAAGCCTACAAATTTGCATCAAAATAAAAAATGAAGACTGCTTAATTAAAACCTTGACACCGTCAACCTCTAATTACGTGTTAAAGCGACTGGCACCAGGGGGACAGAACTTAAAATCAGTGTGCATTTTGAGTATCTCTGGTATGTGTGCATGTGTAATTCACAGACGGGGTAAGAAAGAGGTGCTTTCATAGAAAGAAAAGAAATGATTTAAATTTCTCAAGACATGGATCAGTCCACATTTCTAAAACAGTTTGGAAGAGGGCAAATTTATCCTGTCAGAAAAACAATAAAGAATAAAAATTTAGGCCAGAATGTATTATCACCATTTTATGACTAAATTTCAATGAATGCTTTCTTTTTAAGCAACAAAGGTTTTGATAGTATTACTTTTAAAACACAGTTCTAAAGCTTGACTACTGTTGCTTGCATGCATTCTATAGAGGCCATACTGGGTAAGTGGGGGAGGAACAGGCCGTTTATTTCTCTTTCTCTAGCATGTATAGGTTTTGCAGTAAAGTGATTGCTTTTCTTTACATCTTAATTCTTGTTGTCTTCACTAGCCTGTGCCTATTCCCAATTTCTTTTGGTAATGTGGAAACGAGCAGCTCTTTGTTCTCATTGTGCCTGTCCTCTCCCTTTCTTTGTGTTGCAGGGATACTGCTACCCGCATCTGCCACTGAGCATGCGGAAAAATCCTTCAATAGATTCTTTACTTAGGACTTTTCAGTAGTATTATTCCACTTCTCCAGGTTTTAGTACTAACCAGAATATCCAGAAGATAGACCGAAACTTGGAAAGGTGCTGGGTGATACAGGTGGTTAGGTGGTGAGCGAGGGTCAGTGTAGTTATCCCACATACTGACCTAATTTATTGAAGTTCTCACCAGGTAATTTAAGTACAGAACACCCACTCCACACAGAAGCTAGAGATACAGACTGACAACTGAGAAGACACAAGTGTTTCGAAGCAGGTAGGCACTGAGCCACATCTAAAACCAACGGATACAATGTGCTAGCAGTTCCCGGAGCCATGCGGCACATTGTCACGAAGATGAAGATCGGTATGTAAGGTTCCGGAGCAGGGCCTTTCACTAGATACTGTATCATCCGAGGATGAGAAACAGTCGTGTGGACTTTTCTCAAAATAAAATCTTAAGACTTCCTTCTGATTGTGTTCACATTCAAAATTCTAAGTCGATAGTAACGAACAACATTTGATTCAACTCTTTCTGCTTAAAAGCTCCTCCTCCCCCATCTTAAAGCAGATATGCTGTGTTCCACGAGATGTAACAAACAGGTTTGCAGGTGAAACGAGGGGTTTTGGGGTAGAGTTCCCAGGTTTTCTGTTTTTCTTTTGTCCCCCAGCAAGTCTGACTTTAATAGCTTATACATTATTTAACAGATGGAGCCCTATACAATTTTACTCACGTGTCTCCCATAACGACTTTTGTTTGTTTTATTCACTGTTTTCACTGCCAAGTCCTAGAAAGGCGTCAGGCACAGAGTTCGGCGCTCAAAGTCTTTTGTTTAATGAATACTTGGGTATATACATAGTATGGGCAAGTGATCGTTTTATTAGGGCAAACACTGGCGGTATAGAATAGTAGACATTAGAGTATTTTTGAATAAACTGAAGTGAGCATTGGCTCTTTAGCCACCGGCCACTTTCCCTCTCTCAGTGGGGCGGGGTGGGGTGGGGATTTCTCCTCCTCAGCCTCCTCTCTCCTACCATTTTGTTTCTGTATCGCCAGTTATTGGATTGATAGCTTTGTTTCAAAGTCTTTCTGTTCCCTGCATTGACTTTTCGGTTCTTAGGATAACGTTCCCTTGCCTTTTGGTTTTCTATGGGTTTCATTAGCTAGCAGAGAATGTGTTAAGCTTAGGAGTGCTCCTGGAAGGGGCGCAAAGTGAGCTTCTCCCAGGCTGGCGGGACCTGCCGCAGCGGCTTCTCGGGAACCCCAGCCCCGGCCGGGAGCTGCGCGCAGTGAGCATTGTCCGCAGCTGCTCGGCAGGATGTGCAGTGGCGGGAAAGTTCCGCCGAGGTCCAATCAGGCACCTGGGATTAGGTAGCATGGGCGGGGCGCGTGCCCCGCCCCTTTGAGGCAACGCACCCCCTAGGCCTGCCTCCGCCCAGGCCCCGCCCACTCGGCTCCTGCGCCCCGCCCCGCCCTGGGGCCGCGGCTAAAACCCGGAGCCGCCTTGGCGCCCAGGGGACTGGAGAGGCGCTCTGAGCATGTGCAGAGCTGCTCGGCTGTGGCTCCTTCGGCCGGAGGCTGGGCCCTGGTGCTGATGCGAGCATCCGACTCGACCTCAGCCCCAGCGTGGTCAGCCCTCCGGGCCGGGGAAGCAGGGAAGAAGCCGTAGCTTCCCCGCGGCCCGAGGAGCCGGCGCGACGGTGCGCAGCCCTCGGCGGCCGCGGCGCCTGCGGGGCCCAGGATGATGGCGGAGCAGGTGAAATGCGCCTCGGCGGGGGGCGGCTCCGGAGCGGGCTCCGGGCCGGTGGTGAACGCGGAGCTGGAGGTGAAGAAGCTGCAGGAGCTCGTGCGGAAGCTGGAAAAGCAGAATGAGCAGCTGCGGAGCCGAGCGGCCAGCGCGGCAGCCGCGCCGCACCTGCTGCTGCTGCCTCCGCCTCAGCCCGCCGCGCCGCCCCCCGCCGGGGCCTGCAGCCCGTTGGGTCCGCGCAGCCCCCCGGCCGCCGCCTCCGCCTCCGCGGGCCTAGGGCTCGGGCTGGCGCTGGGCACCGGGGGCAGCGGCGGGGGCAGCGCCGGCACCAGCCCCGCGTTCCCGGGGACCTACTGCCTGCCCAGCCCGGCGCCCTCCCTTCTCTGCAGCCTGGCGCAGCCCCCCGAGGCGCCTTTCGTCTACTTCAAGCCGGCCTCCGGCTTCTTCGGCGCGGGCAGCGGCGGGCCGGACCCGGGGGGCGCGGGAACGCCTCCGGGGGGACCCCCCGCGCTGCCCTCGCCGCCCCCCACGCTGCTGGACGAGGTGGAGCCGCTGGACCTGGAGAGCCTGGCCGCCTGGAGGGACGAGGACGACTACACCTGGTACTGCCGAGCCCCGCTCCCTGCGCTAGGTCCCTGCCCTCGGAGGCCCGGGGACGGCGGGAGGGCGCGGGCAGGAGGGGGGCTCGCCGTTGCCCCCGGACGTGGTGACCTTTGGCAGGTGCAGAGTTGGGCGCCGAGCGGAGGCTTCCTGAGGGCGGAAACCTGCCTCTAATAGCTCAGGCTGACCGGATTGGGGATGAACTGGTCCCCTCCACCTCCTTGTACTCCGCTCTCTCCTCGTTAGTGGGTCCCAAGCTCCTTGATAGAATTAACTGAAAGCTGCATGCGATCTTGCCTTTTTGTAATTCAGTGCTCTTTTTCCCAGTCTTTTTTGGTAGTGACCAGGGATGGATAGAGGTTGATCTCAGGCTGCGACAGTTTCTGCTCTTTCCTCCCAAACGAACGCTGGACGGGATTTTCTTGTTGAGCCTCCTCCCTGGCAAACCACGCTGCCTAGCGATGGATCCCTCCTTAGAGATTCGTTCTTGCTCTTTGAGTTGTGCAGCCCTGCGTCCTCATGCCTCGCATTTTCATTGATAGCTTCTCCTTTCAGACTCTTGACTTCTTATTTTTTTTTAATGTGCTGACCTCACTCACTAGCTTTGCTCTCCGTAATGTTATCAAAATTGGGGGCTTTTCAGGTAATGGAGTGGGCACCTGAAGACACACTATTGCCTAGGAACCAGTTTTAAAATTAAACTGGTGATTGAAAAAAAGTGAGATGAGAGGAACTTTTCATTTTTTCAGAAATGAAGTTATCGAAAAATTTGAGGCTGGTAGCATTTATTCAGTTGAAATCTGGTTAGTTCTTTCGAATTTCCATCAATGAATAATTTGGGAGGGGGTTCTAGTTCTTTATTTTTTCATGCTACTTGCTTATGGAGTGATCTGTTTCTTCAGTAACTAGAGGTAGTGGGATGTGGTCAGGTGAGTAGAAGCTTCGGATAGGATGGAATTTAGGTTCTTGGTGCGGAGGGGGGGAAGTGGGGAATGAGCAGCACTCAACTCTGCACAGCAGTGACAAGAAGAATGGGTGCAGCCCCTCTTGTAACGTGGGTTCTTTCGTTTAGGACCGACCCTTCCTATTTTTGCAAGCTGGGTTATTCTTCTTTTATGTTCCTGTTGCATGACTGCACAGGAGGGAAAGGGACGTGGAGAACGTCAGTGGTTTCCTGTTGGGAATGATGCTGTTCCTTTTTCCTGACACTCTGACCAGAGTGCTCTCACTGCAAAGCATATTAACTAATTGGTTTGATTCTGAGAATCAGAGTGTATGGAGCATCTTCACACATGAGGCATTCATCCTCCTTGTTAGTACATCCTCCGCGTTGAGCTTGCTAGCTCAAGTTGTAACAATCAAAACAACTTACCACTTACTGGAACTTTAAACCGTTCTTTTTGGAAGCTACACCTTTATTTTTGTGGAACCCAGGCTGCATCGTAATCTCAGTTTCGGCCTGAATGTGGTCCTGGAAATGCTGTCCTGGTGGTTCTCAGGCCCTTACACCCCTCATAGCATTTTAGGTTGACTTACTGCCCCGCCCCGCCCAGGCCTTTTGTGAAGATGTTTACTTAAGTATTGAAAACTTGTTTGTATTTTTATGGGAATCAGTTCTGTGCTTTACCATATTAGCATTTAAACATTATTATGATACTGTTACTATTTTATAAGTATATTAGATTGGTAATAGTACATGCATAGCTATATAGTTTTAATATTTTCTTTTTTGAATGAACTTCTGCCATTTTTAGTTATCCAATTATTGCTAGCATTTGATATCTAGACTTTTCTTTTGTGTTTATTTTTAATCAAAATGGCATTGAAATAACTTCTAAAAATCACCTACTTGATTCGATTAGCCCATTAGCACTTTACATGGTTTGAAGCAAATCCAAATTGTAGCAGGTTCTACTAATTTTACTCATCAAGTACATAAGTAAGTGAGTAGATCATTGCCTTGACACTTTACCAGTGTTTCTACAGGCAAATGGCACAGTATTTATAGAGCACTGATTCTTTCTCAAAACAAACCTAGGAATAGAATCCCAGGTGGAAAAACAGGGAGGGATTATTAATCTTAGTGGATGGACTCAAACATTTGTTCAGGTCACCTGATGTACAGAAACCTTTCTGTCATACCATTTTATGCGTTGAGCTAGTTCTGTAATGCAGTGTGTTGGCTTATTGATGAACAAGTAAGCACCAGGTTCAGCCCTTGGGTTGATGCTTTGCACAGCCTCTGAAGTGCCTTCCTTTCTGCCGACTGTGTTTGTCCCCGTTTTGTGGTCTCACAAACAAGGTCCTTTTCATTTGGATTCCCCGGGATGTTTGCAGGAAGGCAGCTTATTTTTATTGTTTACTAGGAAGCAACTATGTGGATAATTTGTATCCAATTATTTTAAAAATAGTTAAAAATAGGTTTTTTTATTTTTATTGTTAAAAAAAAAAGACAAAGCACAGAAGTATAAAGTTTGTGTTTTCCCCCTTATCCTCAGTCTACTACCATGGCTCAGAGTTAACCCTGTTAACATTCTTTTTTTTTTTTTAAAAAAGATTTTATTTTTATTTATTTTTAGAGAGAGGGGAAGGGAGGGGGAAAGAGAGGGAGAGAAACAGCAATGTATGGTTGCCTCTCACATGGCCCTCACAGGGGACCTGGCCTGCAACCCAGGCATGTGCCCTGACTGGGAATCGAACCGGGACCGCTTGGTTCCCAGCCCGCGCTCAATCCACTGCGCTACACCAGCCGGGGCCCTGTTAACATTCTGTAGGTCATTCAAGATGAAAACATAATTATACAAATCAATATGCAAATATGTACATCAGTTTTTTAATACTTTTGTTGGACTATCTTGCATATCTTTGTCTTCCTGTAAGAATTACATTAGTGTTACAGTATTAAGGACCAAGTTGTTATTAACTATTACCTACAGTATTTCATGTATTTTTGTCATAATTTTATCCTAGTGAGTTAAACAAAACCAGTATTTGATAATTTATTTAGAATAGTACTTCCCGCTAAGATGTCCTGTCTTCAGAAGAAAAAGTTCACAAATATGGGTTACTCATTGAACATTTTAAAAGTTCTATCATGTAAGTCTATTTTTCTAATAAAATCAGACTGTAACTAACTGTTCACCTCTTAGTAACAACCTGGACAACACTTGGCCCAAGAACAATGAGGAAAGAGTGAATTTGGAGAGTCAGTATTTGCTTGATGATACTTCATTGGTTAATGAATAACCTAAAAGGTGTCTTAGGTCTTTTTTCCAAACAATTATTTAACCTATAAGTATCTTCTATCTGTAACAAAACAAAACAACCTTGATGTTAGAATAATGATGTGTTTTGTTTTTCATTTTGATGAAAAGCTTTGAAACAAAACAATTGTCTTATTTCTTACCTCAACTGGATTTAAAGTCTTTATTTTGCCAAAATATAACTTGGTTATCTTAGCACAGTGCTGCTAGAGTTAAATGTCTCAGAAAATTAAAGTTGATTGCGGTTCCAGGACCTTCATTCTTAAGTCCAGTTGCTATAACCCAATGGTATTGATATTTCAGCTCCCTTATTTCACTGTGAAGGGCCTGGAGTCCCAGGTAAAATGACTTTTGTAGGCCCGTCAGTTACTTAGTGAAAGAATTGAGACCAAAATCCAGATTGTCTACACAGTTTCAGAAGTGTTTACACCATTGATGCTTTTCCTTAGCTTCGATGTGACTCCTTTTTATAGGTGGGCTGGAAAGTTAGTTTAGTGGATTGATCAACATTTTCTTTTTTAAAAAATGAAGTGCAGATTTTAAAATCAGAGTGCATTATATCTTACAGTGCAAACTTGTTTTGGGTAAACTTACTTAGTTTCACCTGTGTGTGACCCAGGTTAAAATAGTAAATGTATTTTTGCATTGTGGTCAAAGTTAGAAAAACTCCAATTTATACTGTTTGCCAGCAAAGTGGACTTGTAGAAAAAAAGGTGAGAAAGCACAGCTCTCCCAAGATAGTGTATGTTGCACTGGGGAAAGTCAGGTCTCGCACACCTCAGCCAGAAAGCCAAGTCTGTGTTCAGAAGATGCCAAAGTAAAAACATGCCAGTTAATATATAAAATGCAGTTATATAAGGAGACCTTTATTTTAGTGGAGTGGCAACGAGCAGAATATTGACACTTGTGTAAAGGAAGGTGGCAGGGATTTTGAACTTGCCCACGTGGAAAGGACAGGAGGAAAGTTCATGATTATATATGAAAAAACTGATGTTTACAAATTAAAGAAAATTTAATGAATGAATATTCATCTTCCATGTGTAACACCATAGACCCTGGACAGCTGGCTGAGGTCCTTGCCAATTCTTCATCAAAGCTGTTGAACACCTTGTACTATACATATGGCACAGCTGAATTAGACCACCTAAACTGTTCTTTTGCATAATTGATTTTCAGTGAAAAGACCAGAGGGTGCTTCACTTTCTGACAATGCTAATTGAAAACAGCAGTGTTTTCTAGGCGTTGAAGGAACTGAGTGAAGTATGTGCTGATGTGTCTTTAAAATGGGTAACTTGGAAACGCCTCAGGGAGACACAGAGCTAGCAGTTTAGATCTAACCGTGGAGGAGAGGCGAGAGGCTGCTATAGGACAGTTCAGTACTGAAATTTGGACTTCCTATATCCTTGTCATAGCTTAGTGGTGGTGAAGTTTCTTTTGCAATGGCTGACCAGTTTGACCCTAGCCAGGTGCTAGTTAATTGAACATTGTTTAATTTGACTAGAGAGTGATTGATTTTGCTTATTAGTGCTGATGTTTTAGCATCCCTTAAAATCTGCAGTGATTGAACTCTTAAAATTACTTGAAAGTTGCTACATATTACTTTTTAGTGACAGGTGTATGTATAATATACATATGTATAGATAGATATTGCTGAATCATTTGTTTTTGTATTATTTGCAGAAGGATGACTTTAAAACCAAACGTTTGCTTGAGAATAATTGATATTTTTTCTAGACCACTGTCATACGTCATCTGAAATATTCAGGGTGATTATGGTGGGCTTTGCATTATTTCTGACCTCCCATTTTTAGCACCTGCATTAAGGGGTCCAGAATATGAACTGTATGGAAAAGAAGATATTCTATGAGAAGGATGAACTTCTAGTCATGTGCTTTTGGAAGTTATTGGAGAGAAGTTAAAGGAAATCAGAGTGGGGCATTTCAAATATTCTTGCCAGATTCTCACACACCATCAGTTAAGCTACAGAAGTTGAAAGAGTGGTTTGTAAGTCACTAGGAAGTACAGTATGTTGTATTAATGCTGGCAGAGTAGGATATTGTAAACGTCGCTGGCATTGTAATGATAACGCATAAGGTGACTAATGCCTTTTTAGAAGATTACAGCCATTTAGGAGAAACACAGGTGGATTTTTTTTTGCTTATCGAGTTTTAGAGATATGCTGTACTCAAGGAGTTTGTAGCTACATGATCTCTCTAACTGCCTCCTTTATTTAAATTTGGCTGCAGGTCTTAGCCATAGAAATAGTAGGCTCGAGGCTGTCGGAGATACATTGTTTAGACACTGACTCTGGAAATAATCACTTAATACCATATATTTGCATGGTGCTTCAAAAATTTTGTCAAAGTAATACAATCAACAGGATGTACATAGTTCAAACACTCATCTATAGCACTTACCACAGAAGGCAGTCCTCTTCTCTTTCCTGCCTCCGAGCCTTCCTCCCAGGTATCGCTTTGTACTCTTAGCTGTTTCTTTTGCTAGTGCTCAATAGTCTTTACACAGTGTGAACTTGGACATCTGTAGACTTGTTTTGGAAGGTGGAAGACTAAGCTCTCTTCCCCTCACTCCCAAACCACCCTGTCTCCTTTCCCTTCTTATCTTTTTCGTAATTTTTGTGTTAAATCATTGTCATGCCTGCGTTAGGATTGTAACTGTTATTAGCTGAGCCCTGTTAATTGTATGTTACATTCATTTTCCCCAATCCCTTTGTTCCTCCCTAGAGTTAATGATGGTCTCTCTTCCCCTCCCGCCCCTTCACTTTCTTTGATTTCTTATTACTATTTATCCAGACACTTCTTGAGCCATAAGGCCAAACACATTTGATAATCTCTTACACCTGCCTTTAAAAATGTATTTTGCTCTGCCATTCCTTCTGGAGCCCTTAAGTCCATGGCTCTAGTCTTTATTGTTTGCTCCTTAGGCTGGATGGCCAGTGCTATTGTCAAGGGACTTCCTTAGGTTCTTTGCCTGCCTAGGATCTCCTATTTCTTAACTTCTTTGTCTTCCTATTTTGTTTGTTTTTGTAGCGGGGACCCAGCCTCCATTAGCTTTCTGAGTAGGGGCACATGTATGAGAAGGGCACTGTGAAATCCTTCATGTTTGAAAATGTCTTTATTCTCTCCTCATACAGGATTCATAGTTGGGCTGGGTATAAAAGACTGAGTCATTTCCCTTCATGTTTGAAGGCGTTGTTCTATTTCATTTTAGTTTTTATTTTCTGGATATTGAAGTACACTGTAGTTTGGATATATAATTCTTCCTTACTTTTTCTTCAGATTTCTTGCTTTATCCCTAGTGTTCTCCAGTGTCACATTAGTATGTGACACAGTGTACCTTAGTATGGGCTTCTCTGTTCATTTATTGTATTGGACATTTGGTGGTGCTTTCACTCTAGAACTCAGTAGGCTGCCTTTAACTCTCAGAAATTTTCTGCTTTTTTTTCTTTTCTAACATAATCTTTTCTGTGTGTGTGTGTATTTTAGAACTTGTAATCAGATGTAGGCCCACCTGGTACAGCCATTTAATTTTCTTATCTCACATTGTAAATCTGTATCTTTGTTTTGCTTTGCTGGGAGATACTTCAGTTTGATTTTCCAAACTCACTTATCGAATATTTTGTTTCTGCTATAACAGTTTCATTTTCTGAGAATGAAGAAACAGTTTCTTTTCAATATCCTGTTTCTGTTTTATGAGTGCAGCATTTTCTCTCAGATGATATTTTATAGTTGTCTTCGATTTTTCATTTGTTTTCTGCATTGTTTTTAACCTCAGTTCTCCTCCCTCCCTCTACTTTTAGTCTTAGGGTTTTATTTAAAAGGAACATTTCAAATACCTGGTATCATTGGTTGTTCATACGCAAAGGAGGTATTGAAGCTGATGTAAAATTTTTCATGGATAGAGTGTTTTCACTGGTGCACTTTACTAAGTCATTGAGTGGCAGTTCAAGTTCCGCATCTCTGGGTCTTCTCTTGAACTTGCATACTCCTGGAAGGTATAAGTAAGGTAATCAGTTCTAGGAATGTCAAAGGTGAAATGGGCTAAGGTTCTAACCAGTCAACAGGTAGAGTTTTATTTAATTTCTCTGGTTCAGTAAGGTTCTTTATCCTTCCTTGAAGTAGATTCAGCATGCCCAAAGCCAGAACTTTTCTTGGTCAGCCTATCCACGTAAGTAAACCTCTGGTCTTAGGTTGTCACCGAGAAGGGGTGGTGGGACTGGTTGTTATGGGGTAGAGGAGGGACTTGGGGGTTCTGCTTGTCCATTATGCCTACTTTCAACTGAATTTCCTGCTTTCAGTTGCATGATCATCCTCATGTTCAATGAACTTCAGAGTGGGGGCGAGACCTACTCTTGTACCAAACAGCACAGATGGGCATGGAGTACGAAAGAGAGAAATCCCCATACATAAACATGGTGCAGTGAGTCATGGAGGAATCTGAGGTGCCTGTGGGAAGTGAGCGGTGCTAGTGAATATGCCCTGAGGCTGTGTGGTCACATGGGAGAACCATATTACATAGCCTCTAAGAGATCAAGGAGATCTTCCTGTGGTGTTCCCCTGTAAGCAAAAGGCAGTAAACTCGACAAAGAAAATATGTGTGAGTTTCTGAAATTGAAATCCTGAGACTAGTGGGTTGGTGGAAGCTGCCTAGCAGCAGCAGCAGATGGGAGCAGTTGTCCCTTGTGGTGCTACTAAAGGTAGCGGGCAGAACTGCTTCGGATGGCAGCTTCACATGGCAGTGCAGAGTGATTTGAGAGGAAGCAAAGGCTCAGACAGTGCCATATGTGTGTGTGTTAAACAGAGAGGGAACTTTATTTAAGTCTAAAGATGAGGTTTCTCACTTGACTAGTTTAGAGGCTCATTTATGTGAGGGCTCTGGCATCTCTATCTCCCTGATTCACCTGTGTGGTAGATGGCAGCTCGGGCCTCAGGTCTGAAGAACACGGAGGGGAAGTTCCTGTCTTGTGACTTTTGTTTCAAAGCTTTATTAAAAGGTGTAAGTGAAATATAAACTGTGTATACTGAAAATGTACTGTTAGATAGGCTTTGACACGTGCATCCATCCACCCATGAAACTGGCACCAAGGTCCGCATAGTGGCTGTGTCCCCGCGCTCCAAGCTTCCTGGGGGCCTTTGCACCCCCCGCTCTTCATCCTGCCTGCCTCCAGCCCCGCAACCTGTGATCTGGTTTCTTTCAGTCTGAATTAGTTTGCATTTTCTATACTCTTAGAGCAATGAAATCATATAGTATGTACTTTTTCATTTGTTTTGGTCTGGCTTCTTACAATCAAGATAATTATTTTGAAATTCATCTGTGTTGTTACATGAATCAATAGTTCATTCCTTTTCATTGTGAGAGCTATTTGATTGTATGGCCATAACAATGAACTTGTTTATCTATTCATCTTCTAATGAACACTTGGGTTGTTTTCAACTTTTGGCTATTACAAGTAAGTCTTTGTTACAGACTCATGTGGTCGTGTCTTTAGGCTAAATATTTAATGACGTTTGAATGGCTGGAACAGAGAGTAGGTGTGTGTTAACTTTTTAAGAAGCTGCTGAAATCTTTTCTGAAGCGGTCATGCCATTTTATATTTCCCCCAGCAGCGGATGAGTTCTGTTTGCTCCACACCATCGCCACGATGTGCTGCAGCCAGTCTTAAATTGTGGCCACTCTGGTAGACGTGTGGTGGTTTCTCATTGTTGTTCTAGTTTGTAGCTCCCTGATGAGTAACGACGAGCATATTTTCTGTTTGCCATCCATAGATTTTCTTTGGTGAAATGTTTGCTCAAATCTTTTGTTCATTTAAAAAAAGTGGGTTGCTTATTTGCAGAACATACAACAGAATATATATCTATTGTATAGATATATGTACACACACATATTCTACAATACATACAAGTTCTTTTATAAGATACATGATTTGCAAATATTTTCTTTCAATCTGTGGCTCATCATTCATTCTCTTAATAGTGTTGCTCAAAGAGAAAAGTTTTAACTTTGATGAAGTTCAATTGATAATTCTTTTCTCTTTTATGGATTATGCTTTTGGTATAAGACATTGTGTCTAAGAAATATTTGCCAACCCATACATACAAAGACTTTCACCTGTGGTTTCTTCTAAAACTTCCATAGTTTCAGGTTTTACATTTTTGTTTGTCGTCTGTTTTGTGTTAACTTTGGATATTGTGGCAAGTATAGATCCAAGTTTACCTTTTGCATATGGATACCCATTTATTCTAGCCCCATTTGTTCAAAAAGCTATCTTTTCTTCATGGAATTGTCTTTGTAATGGGCCAAGAATCAGCATCCCCTGTATGTGTGGTTCTGTTTCTGGACCGTCTCTTTTTGCCCATGGAGCTATCTAACTTGATGCCAGATAAAACTTGTTACAGCTTTGTAAAGAGTCTCGGTCAGTAGTAGCTCTCCCATTTTGTGGTTCTCTAAGGGTGGTTTTGGCTGTGCTAGGATTTTTGCATTTCCATGTGAAATTTAGAATCAGCTTTCACATTTCTACAAAAAGCCTGCTGAGATTTTGATTGGGATTTTGTTAAATAGAGCGATTTAGAAATAATCGACATCTTAATGATATTTAATCTTCTGACCCATGAATATTGTCTATTTTTATCTTCTTTAATTTTTTGCAGAATATTTTGTAGTTTTCAGTGTGTAGACCTTGACATCTTTAGTCAGATTTATCCTTAGGTATTTTGTTTTGCTTTATGCTATTGTAAGAGGAAAGTGAAATTTCAAAAACACTCATTTTTGCTAATGTATAAAAATACAACGAACTCTTATACATTGATCTGGTATCTTACAATCTTGCTTGAACACTCCCTTTTCTGGTAATTTTTTTGTAGATTCCTCAGATTTTTTACATAGATTATCGTGTGTCATCTGTGAATGAAGACAGCTTTACTTCTCTCTTTCCAGTGTAACTGTTTTTGTTTATTGCCCAATGGCCCCAATGGCTGGAATGCCCGGCCGTTGTCTTGTTGCTGTCAGGGGAAAAGCACTCATAGGTAGTCTCTCACTGTTATGGGTGCTGTTTTGTAGATGCGTTTTAATGGGATTGAGGATGTTTCCTTCTATTCCTAATTTGTTCAGAGTTTTTATGATGAACTGATGCAATATGCTTTATTCTTTGTCCATTGAGATTATTATATGGTTTCTCTATTTTCCTTTTTTTTTTCTTTGCAATGTATGGTTGCCTCTCACATGGCCCTCACTGGGGACCTGGCCCGCAACCCAGACATGTGACCTGACTGGGAATCGAATTGGGATCCTTTGGTTCCCAGCCCACGCTCAATCCACTGAGCTATACCAGCCAGGGCTTTGGTTTCTCTATTTTAGTACATACAGTAAGTTACACTGATGTTTGAATGGTAAGTCAACCTTTTATTCCTGGGATAAACTCCACTTGGTAATGATGCAGTATTCCTTTTCTATATGGTTGGACTCAATTTGCTAAAATATTTAGACTTTTCACTTCTGTATTCATGAGGGATATTGATCTTTAATGTCTTGTAAATATCTGTGTCTGGTTTTCGTATTAGTAACACCAGTGTCATAGGGTGTCTTTGGATGTGTTTCTTCCTCTTCTGCTTTTCTGGAAGAGTTTGGGAAGAATTGGTATGCTTTAAATATTTGGTAGAATTCAGTGCTGAAACCTTCTGGGTCTGGATTTTTCTTGTAGGTAGTTTAAAAAAAATAATTTTCCATGCTTTTACTTTTAACCTATGTGCTTGCATTTAAAGTGTATATGTTGTTGGGGGAATATACGGGGGTCTTTTGTGACTCCATTATAAATGAGGAGAAACTTGTCCACATGCCCATCAGAATTTTTCTCCTGAGTTTTTATTGGTTAGGATTGTGCCCAGACCAGGCACTGGGCAAACAGGAATAATGGGATTACTAGGATTGGCTCAGCCCAGGGCATCCGCCCTCAGATGTGGTCTCCAGACGGCAGTATTGCCATCACTTGGGAAGTTGTTAGACTTGCAGGTTCTTGGATGCCCCCAGCCCAAACCTGTGGATCAGGTGGGTCAGACCTGCCTGTAATCAGGTGTTTGCAGATTTTGTTTCAACAGGCCCTCTAGGAGATTTTGATGCATCACAGATTGCGAACAACTGGCCTAGACTAACCTTTCCTTGGGGGTCTGGAGAGCTACCTAGTATGGACAGTTGGGGGGGCCTTCAGCAGGGCAGGGTGAAAGGGATGGATTTACATAGGCAGGTGATAATCTTGTCCTAGTAGACCCAGGTGGGGCCGAGGAATACAAATTTTTAACTAATCAGTGTACTCTTGATGAAGGCAGGACTGTGTCCTCACTCTCAGGGAGTGATGATGCTGTATTAAGATTGCTATTAAATCGACTAACACGGATGTTGTAGAATCTTCATCTGTAATAGGAGTTAGCATATTGTATCGTGTGAGTACATTGGGCCTGGGTTGTATGGCTGGTCAGCTAGGATTTTAAACATTATTAAATAATTGAAAAATCAAAAGAACGCTATTTCATGACATGTGAAAATTATTAGGAAATTCAACTTTTAATGTCTATAGGTAAAGGTCATGGGAACTTACCCACTTACAAATCATCTGTGATGTTCTTGGGAGGCAGTCGTACAGGTGAGTGGTTGCGGCAGAGACGGGCCCCCAAAGCCTGAACACTTAACTAGCCGGCCCTTTACAGAAAAAGTTCGCCCGCTCCTGACTGAAAATAAGAATGTACCGAATGAAGAATAGTGCGTTCCCCAGCCATCTTGGATAACTGATAAATTACCCTAAGAGTTGGGCCTCCTGACTATAAACAGTGTCAGAGTGAGTAACGAAGGATGTTATTCAAGAAGGCGCACCCACTCGATTTATGGTAACTTTGTTGAAGGAGTGTTACTCTAATGAGATTTATAATTAGAATACAGCTTTATAAAGTAAGGTCAAATTACTAGAGCCAGTGATTATAATTTTCTTTTTTCCTTTTTTTACTTAACTGTTGGTTAATCCTCAAGATAAGCCTTTTTATATAACCCTGTCACTAAAATTCTAAAATTTACCTTAGAACCGTATATCAATGAAAGGAAATCGGTGTTTTAACTTACAGTGCCTTGTGGTTATTTCGAATCCTACCCGTTATTATGTAATGGGATAGCTGCTGGAAGTGACTGCTTCCTGAAACGTGTCTTTTAAAGCTGCTCATTTATTTGGCTTCAATGAGAAACAAGCACTTACCAAATTTAGTACAGACTTTGACTAGAGAAATACCTGATTATTTGAATGTCGAGAGAATCAATGAACAACTGACTTTCACTTTTAAAAAGCACCTAAGATTTGCTTTGTTTGCTATGTCATGTTTACATACGTTAGCCCAAGTTCCTGTAAGATTCTGTAGCCAAGAAGGAGATGAGAGTGTCCATTTCTAGAGATGAAGGTGAGGTGGCATCTGTTCCAGGTTAGTTCAATGACAAAAGCCTCCAGTCACACAGACACACTTTCATAGTGTTTTTTAATCCTTCCCACCAAGCTACAGAAAGTGTCAAATTCTGCTTGGGGATGTTTGCCTGTTGAGGTAGTTTTGGTATTTGAACTAATCAATGTGAGTTCTGTTTTGGTAGAAATTGTTAAATACGTGTTGTTTTTCTCTAGAAGACCGGTAATCTCTGTAACCCTACATAATACCTATAATGTAGATTTCTCTTTTAAAGGTTGTACATTGGCTCTTCCAAGACATTCTCCTCCTCGGAGAAATCCCTGAGCCCTTTGCAGTGGTGCAGACGCGTCCTGGATAGCCCGACCCCGGAGATGGAAGCGGCGAGGCGGTCCCTGTGCCACAGGCTGGAGCAAGGTAATCGCACCCCTGCGCCTTTGCGCTCTCGGGCTCTTGCCAGTGCCACCTGTTTTTGCTGGTTTTGGAACAGACACTTCATGGGAAAACCTCACTCTGAGGCGTAGCTACTGCATGCAGTTCACTTTACCTGTATTACACACCAGGACTTCTTCATTTAGAATGAGTTTAGTTTTGTGCTTGCTTTCAGCCATATTTTTAGCTTGTTTTAGTTTGTATTGTAACACAGGAATGTGTATTATTTTTCTGTTTCTTTTTCTTTCTGTTTACAAATAGACCTTAAACACGATGGGTCAGTTTTAAAATCTCTGGGGATGGTAACAAGGTTGTGTGGCTGAGTTCCAAGACAGAAACCTGAGGTTCCATTGGGGCCCCGAGTGCTGACCATTTCGAGTTCTTTAACTGTTTACCTGGGTGTGTAACTGCAAATTCTAACCTTTATAAATTGGGAAATAATCTTGTCTTGTGTGTAACATAAGTTAACTTACGGAACTCAACAAAAGTTTAAACAAAAAAAAATAGGACTGTTATGAAAAGAAAAACAGCAAAAAGGAATGAGTGGTACTCAGCTCCTTGCTATTCTGGTTAAGTAGACTACTTAATTAAAGCTGCATTTACTATGTTTTGCCTTCTATATTGTGCTCCTGTGTATAGTACGCTTCTGGGTATAGTATGCACCCATGTTTTTGGCCTAAATTTTCAGGAAAAACCTTTCATATAATTTAACTCAATTATTTATATTTAGAAACAAAAGCGGTTAATTGTATTCCAGGATATTATTTTCCATACAGATATCATTATTGCTTTCTAGAGTTACACTTTTAATACATAAACATAAGTAAAATAATTAAAAATATTTCTATAGATACGGAATTAGTACTACCCATATACAAAGCGCATCCTTATTTTTCCCTCAAACATTCGGGCAAAAAGTGCTCATTATACATGGCAAAATACGGTAGTTAGGCTTTGCTTGCCTCCTGACCTTGCAATGTCTGTTTCGTTACCTAGGACACTGTTTCTGTTCCACGAACTGCCTCTATCCAAATGTCACGTGAGTTTGAAAATGCAGATTCCGGCCCCTTCTGGAATCTGCACAGCAGTGTAGCTGGGAGCAGGGCCAAGGGGACCTGCGTGGACAGGGTCACCAGGGTGGCTCTCACGGTGGCTCTCTGAAGTTTTAGAACACTGCCTGTGAAGCTCTTTGGGGTAATGAGTGATCATAAAGTGTTTGGACACAGTAGGGCGAAGTGTACTAGGTAACATTTCTTGAGCTCTTAAATTCTGTGATAGTTGGTACGTTAAGTTTTTGATGGCCTTCATTTTATTCAGTCTCACCCCACTCATCTGAGGTAGGTACTACACTCATTTTTAGAGGCGGGAAAAGTGGAGCTTAGAGAAATTCAGAGGATTCTGGGCCAGAGCGAAACCCTGGGGGCAGAGCCAAGACGAGCCTGGGTCCCCTGGAGGACAAGGGCTCTCGGTAGCCCCAGCATCCTCTCCTGCTTTTTTCTGGCACAGTCCTAAGTAAATTTCATGAGAAATCTGTTTTAAATATTTGGAGAGGATCAGATCTAAACAGCATGTTTTATTACCATTTTGATTCCAGTCAAATCAGTTATTTAGTGACAGAAAGTTGAAGGCTGGAATAGGAACAGAGGAGTATTTGGGTTCAGGCTTCGGCAGCAGGCGCTTCCCTGGGAGAACTACCATCCCGGAGTCCAGAGACCCCAGTCCTGAGGCCGCTCCCTCTCTCCTGGGTGACCCTAGGCAAGCCGTTTAATCCCTCTGGACTTCTCTCTTTCAAGGTTGTGTAGACCATCCCCAAGTTTCTTATGCAAACACCCCTTGATTCAAGGACTTTTTGTGTATACCTTTTTTAAATATATGAATTTGGCTTAATTTTATTTAAAATTCAAATGAAATTCAGAACTGCAGTTCTTTAGCTCAGGGGTCAATGCACTTTTTCTGAAAGGGACCAGATAGTGATAGTTTAGACTTTGCAGCCCCATCGTCTCTGCTGTCACTAGAGAGCAGCCCAAATACAGACATGGATGAACCAGCCTGTGTTCAATAAATCTTTATCTGCAGACATTGAGATTTGAATTTCATCTGATTTTTTTTTCATGTGTTACAAAGTAATATCCTTTTTATTTTTTTAAAGGATTAAAGAATGTAAAATCCATTCTTAGCTAGTGGGTGTTACAAAAATAGGGGCAGGTTGGATTTGGACACCCAAGCCTTGTTTGCTGACTCCTGCTTTAGTTCATTTGCATACAGGGCACATTGACATAGAAGGTTGATTAAAAAAAAAAAAAATAGAGGAGAGGCTTCTAAGTGCCTGATTATCTGATTTTACTTTCATTGCCACGGGGCTGTAGCAGAATTGTGAGATTCTGAGGAAGTGAATTGACAAGTTGCTGTTTTATTCATGATTTAATTTATTTAAATTTCATATAAGAGATGTTAATCAGAGAACTAGCATTTCAAAACCAAAATTAGTCTTTTGCTAAATTTGTATATAAATCTAAATCCTCTTGCTGTGAGACTAAAGCTTTTGTTCCAAAGATCCATAATTCCACTATGAGATAAGTAGTAACCCAGTGGATTAGGTAATTCATTGGATGAACATTTTTTTTAATCTTTTTTTCTTTTTTTTAAGATTTTATTTATTTATTTTTAGAGAGAGGAGAAGGGAGGGAGGGAGAAGGAGAGGGAGAAAGAGCAATGTATGGTTGCCTCTCACATGGCCCCCACTGGGGACCTGGCCTGCAACCCAGGCATGTGCCCTGACTGGGAATCGAACCGGGACCCCTTGGTTCCCAGCCTGCGCTCAATCCACTGAACTACACCAGCCGGGGCTGGATGAACTTTTTTGAAATGTCTATTTTATAAAGTAATATGATTGTGGTTTAGGAAGTATTAGTCTTATGGATACTATAAGAAAAATAGCAAATTCCTGTCCCATCCTCCCATGCCAGTTTTATTACCTAGATGTAATTATTTAACAAAAGCCATTTGTTTTGATATTGTTGTTTGCCTCTATTTATAAATGCCATGTCTATATGTCTATCGCTTGAATTATCAACTTAAAACTTATCCATTGGTTTTCTGCTTTGGATGGTGAAGGCTTAATTTTTTTATAACAGCCCCTCCTTATGCTTTGTCTTTACATATTCTCCCATGTAGCTTTTTACTAATCTTAAGGTATATTGATTATGATAGAAATAGTCATATCTAAGCCACACAATATTATGTTTATTTTCTTCATCTAACTTTTTGTTTTTCCTAGGGTTAATTGTAAAAAACACGACTTGTTTTTTTTTTTTTTTGGTCTTTGTCGTTAATTTATTCCCAAACTCTCCAAATGAATCATCTTTTGTATGGTTAGGTAGATATATAAAGCCACCAAGGCTTTTTTTTTTTTAACTAGCCCTCCTGGTAGTGCCCTCGGAATAGGCTCTCTGCGGGCCCCTGCTCAGCTGCCATGGTGGGGCTTCCTTTTGCTCTCATCCTGGGAATTCTCCTACTCTCTCTTCAGTGTTGTATCCCCTGTTTCCTAGAGGCAGAGACTTCCTTTTCTCTATATTCCTTCTTTTATAGAATATGTTCTCCTGTTGCTTTTTGGGGAGTAGAAGAAGATGCAGGATACGTGGGAGGTAAACTTTGAGAACCCCATATGTCTGAGAGTGCCTTTATTGTACCCTTACTTTTATACTTGTCTTTTGGACTAGGTATAGAATTCTAGGTTAGAAACCATTTCCAGCAGAGTTTAGAAGGCATTTTTTCCATTATATTTTAGCTTCAGGCTTGCTTTTGAAGTCCCATTTCATTCTTGTTTCTGATTCTTGTGACTTTTTTTATTAACTCCCCAGGTATTTTAGAATTTTTTTATCCTGGTATTTTGAAATTTCATTTCTGTGCTAGACAGTTAGTAGGCAACCTGAAAACCTAAGCTTTGCAAAATTTCAAGCAGTTTTTCTTTGTAATTCTTTCCTCCCCTCCAGTGTTCTTTGTTCTTTCTTTCCAGGTACTCCTTTTAGTCAGATGTCAAATCTCCTGGATCCATGTTCCCATTTTTTAATTTTTCTCTCCTGTTCTTTTATTTTTGATTTTTTTTGATGTTCTACTTTCTTGGAGATTTAAAAAACCCTTTTTCTAAAGTCCTTTGTTGCATATTTATTAAGTACCTCCTTTGTGCCAGGCACCATTGTGGTAATGGAGGTACGGTAGTGGTCCAAACAGATGTTAAGTCCCTCCCTCCCTGGGTTGACCCTCTGGTATGTACTGACTTCTCACTTACGCCTCCTGTTGTTTTGTAGGATATGCTTATTGGTATAAAGTACCTTAACTCTGGCAACTTTCTGTTTCTGTTTCGGTTTAAGTCATGAAACCTGTCTTGGAGAAAAGCAGGACAGGAGCAGCTGCTTGGGCAGGGGAGGGAGCCGAGGGTTCTCCCAGCAGACTGTGGGACAGTCATGCTGTTTTGGCTTCCCCACAGAGTCCCTCCTCTCCTCCCTTGCACATCGCACCTTCAGTTCTGCAACCTTCCTAGGTTCTTGTTGGCTTATCCCCCACTGTGGGCCCTTGGGGCAGTGGATGCTGAAACCCAAACCTGTTACTTAGTGTTTACCTGTCTTTCAATTTCTAAGTGAAATGACTTGACTTAGTGTGATAGGGTCTCCTTTCTTATTCAGTCTTCCATCTGGGTTTATAAGACTAAGTTTAGCTGCCATTCTAGTGTGGGTTTGTAAGAGAATAGACAAGAGTTCTTATTTAGTCCTCCATATTGAAGAATTATTACTGGCTCCCGATTAAGGGGGTCCTTTGTCAAAGATAGCTAATTAACATACATTAAAATTACAATTTTAACTTAAACTTTATTCATAGCATAAATATTAAATTGGAACAATGTGCACATTCTGTATTTTAGAAGTTTCAAGTAATTCTCTAAAAAAGCATTTTCTTTTTCATGTAGACTTCATTTCTCTCTTGAACCATCATCATTTTCAGGAAATAACTATTTTTGAGCATTTTCTTTGAGACCAGGTCTATTTCCCTTCACTGGTGTGTAAGTTTATACCCAAGGACAGGGACTTTGTTGTGTTGGTCACACCAGCTGGAAGGGCACCTGGCCTGTCATATGTGTTGTTGCTAAAATAAATGAATTTTTAATTCTCTTTGAACCCAGTGTCACAATGCCTACTGTCCTTTCAGTTTGAGTTTTGAATGTTTTGAGTGAGGTGGAGTCTCTGCACCACTTTCCTCACTAGCCATGTTTTTCTTCCAGAAGACAGACGGGCGTCACTTGAAGTATCAGCTTGGAACATTGCTTTCCCATTCACCGTGCTTAATGTAGAATGATAGTTTTTACTTATTTTACTGCACTTTGTTGCAGAGTGATCAGTGGTTGTATACATTCCGTGCATGTAAAGACTGTTGGGTAAGACCACCCGCTGCCATGACAAGCAGCGCTTAGGGCTTAGATCCGAAGAAAGGGTCCAGTCATCTTGTCCTGCTCCGTCTCTCACACACACTCACTCTTTTGCCAGGGGAAGGGCAGTGTTCCTTTGTGTTAGCCTGGGCTTCAGACACAGTGCTGCTTCCAGAGAGCAAATAGTTCAGGTATTTGGTTTCTATTTTTTGACCCCAATGTTTTGGGGGCAAAAATTACTCATAAATTAAAGATTAATTCCCCGTAGATCATGTGGAGAGGGGCCATGGCTATGAAGAGCCCAAGTGTATCTGGTGGGTGGACCTTGAATATACGCTCTGGCTCCTTGGTCTTACGTCCTCTTCTTATTCCCGCTTGTACCCCAGGAACTTGGCCTCTGCTGATTTCTTGGTTACAAATTAGCTCCTTCCTGCTGAGAAGGAGGCCCTGCAGGAACACCCCTGAGTGAGAATTTGTCAGGCTTGGTTTTGGTAGGTAGGCCTGGCAGCATTTCTCCCAAGGGTGTCTCCAGTGGTGTGGCTGCTGATGAGCTCTTCCGGATTGTAACTTCTGGAAGGACCTCTGGCTCTCTTCTTGCTGCCTCCACTTTTGAATTGGGAGGTCCTCAGCTATAGCCTTCATGCTGTACCTGACGACTCTGTGACCGGGGCTCCAGATAACAAAACTTGGCAAGGTATGGGGGAGTCTATGGGAAGTGTTTTGTCTTGAGGCTGTGAGAGCAGGCTTATTAAAACCCTGCTCTTCTGAAAGTTTGTTTTTCTGAAGACAGTGGGGGTAAGTAAGTGATGTTTTGTGAGATTTAATTTTATAGGGAGATAGTAAGGGTGTGATGACTGTTCTCAGGTATCGCTGAGAGGGGCGCCTCGTCCTCACAGCTACAATTTTGCAAATTGGTTATATGTGTGTGTGTGTAAGTTAGTTACTTTTGGTGTAAGGTATATGAGGTATATATTCTTACAGATGACTGGTATATATGTTTAATACCCTTAAATTCTCATAGGGAAATTAATTGAATATTAACTAAATTAACTAAAACCTTTACTATGGATCCCAACATTATTTTCCCTTTTCCAAACTGGTTTTGTAGTTCCAAATTTCCTAATTTATAAAGTCTTATGTATCAAGTAGTCAAAACAGGCAAATTACTTAAGCTTTTTCAGCCCCTTCGACATTTCTATTTATAGAGTTGTAAGAGATTAAAAAAAGGTGTTTACAAAGCAGACATAGTAAAGGCTTAAATTTTAGGTCTCTTTCCTAACATATTTGAATAATATAATTGGCTTTTTTGGATAATGTACAGAAAGTTATGTTAAAAGTAAAATAATTGCTGAAAGTTAAATAAATATTCTGGTATTTCTAAATCTGCAGCCTATTGGTTTAAAATTAAGAAAGTCTAGAATGGTAGTTCCCCTCCCTCAACACTGAACCCTCATTTGAATATGCAATATTAGACAAAACTCAATATCTTGGTTGTTTATTCTCTTTTGAAAATGGTCCTAACAACGTTTGGTATTTTCTATTCAGAAGCACCTGAGGAGAGGGACCTTATACCTCAATTTTATTTTGAATTGCTTTCAAACATGTTTTAAGATGTGAATGTTTGTTTTTTTGTGATTTACTAATTTGACTCCATTTCAGTTCCTTAGAATCTAGAGCAAAGAAGTCGTCGAACATTTGGTGTTGTAAATGGCAGCCGAGTAGGCAAGCCAAGAAAAAAAATCACGCGGTGTTGCTCATTAAAGTGTTAGTTCTGAGGGTGGAGACTTGCTCATTGCTCTCCCCTTCCCAGTGCCTAGCATAGTTCCTATCACATTGTAGGTGCCGAATGCTAATTATCGAGTGAACGGATATGGCGGAAGAGTTGTCGATCTAGCAGTTAGACGTAGTGCCCGTAATGCCTCATGCCTACTTAACTGTGTAATTAGGAGCATGCCAGCTTGCGTCTAGTGTTTTGCTTAGTGAGTGGGGACATTTAACAGGTTTCACAGAGCTATTGTAAAGATTTCAGGAAATGTCAAATATGAAATTACGTACTTTGAAAAATGTGAAGTGTTATAAACAGACACATTTCTGATATACAGTTCTTTTTTTATTTTTTAAAGATTTTGTTATTTTTTTTAGAGGGAGGGGAAGGGAGGGAGAAAGAGGGAGAGACTGTCGGTGCCAGGGGGAAACATTGGTTAGCTGCTTCTCACATGCTCTCCCCTCAACCTGGGACCTGGCCAACCACCCGGGCATGTGCCCTGACCGGAAATTTTTCAAGGGACCTTGGGGTTTACGGGATGATGCCCAACCCACTGAGCAACACCAGTCAGGGCCACAGTTCTTTTCTAAATTATATTTTTAAAACTTACTTGATTTTAGAGACAGGAAGGGAGAGCGAGCGAAACAAATACTGATTTGCTGTTCTACTTACTTACGCATTCATTGCTTGATGCTTGCATGTGCTCTGACGGATCACACCTGCAGTCTTGGCCTATTGGGAGGACGCTCTAACCAACTGAGCTACCCGGCCAGAGTCCCTAATATGCAGTTCTTTATTTAGAAACAAAACCAAACGTACAGGGAATCATCTTTAGCTATTTATACTTTATAGAAAACCAATAGCATTTTTTTTCTTTAGGGGGTATCTATTTTCTCTACCTATAAGTAAAGATATTTGTTGGAGTTAGGAATCTCAAATTGAAAAGTTTTATGAGTGAAGTTTATTCAAGAACGACCTTGTTAGTCTATTCTGTTTTTTCTCAGATCTATATGTATTCCATTTCTGACATGCTTTTCTGTATTCTTCCCCACTTTTCCCACCCCTTTAGAATGTAAGTAACAAACACCCATAGAACTTTCATGGATAGCATTAACTCACATGGTATCCTAAACTGGGATAAGACTAATAATCTAGAGTCTTTGCTAAAGTCCAGGTCATGAGGCTGTTAAATAACCAAGCAACGATCAAAAAGCTTATCTAAGTAATTTGAAGCACCCAATATGTGGCTCAGTTAATTTGGGGCCAGTTAATAAAAGCTTATCTTGCCTTAAGATACTTGAATGTCCATAACTATTGAATCAGGACAGGTCACATTTGAGGAGTATGGGTGTTGTTTTCACAAGTAGCGTAGCCCTGCACAATCACTGTCTTGGGTCATGTTTCCCTATGACTGTCTCTCGTGTCCTCTGGGATTACGCTCAGCAAATGTGAGTAGATGTGACTTCGTTACTGAGTTTTTCTTTTTATCTTCTTACGATACCAGTTTCCATTCTTGTCTTGGTTGTTAGGATGGAGTGTTTCTCTCTAAATTTAGCCAACGAAGAAGAGAGTTGTTGACTCATGCGTGCTCTGAAGGTGGTCTTTTCATTTGTAAAAGCCACAGATTGAAGGGAGACATTAAGAAGCTTGCTAAGTGTTTGTCTCCTGGAGCCTGTCCAGGCTCTCCTTGCGTGGCCCGAGATGCTATCTTCATCAGTTCATGTTTCCAGTCTTGAGGTGCTCTGTCAAATTTGGAACACAAAATTAAACTTAGTCTGTGCAGTTCATTTTAGGTCAGCTTTGTAAAGGATTCCCTTTCTCATCGGAAAGATGATCTGGAACCATGCTGAAATGTTTGTGTAGACACATAGTCTCTTGACATTTGCTGTTATTCCCATGTCCTGGAAGTCGAAGCCACATTTTCATGGCTGTGAGCTTCTGTCACATATTTTCTTTGCTCTGACGTTCGGAATAGTCCCAATGCATTTGCTTCACTATCGGAAATGTTATTTAGTACAGAAAGTAACAAATGAGATTGTGTTCCTATGAAATTTACAGTTTCTATCTTATATGTTTCAATGTAGTTGTGTTTATTATGCCTTTTTACCATGATTAGGAAGGTGTTTATTAAAATAAGCAATAACTTGTGACAGTGCATAATGTTTGTTATAATGAATGTATAAGCCACATGCTACTTTGTTACCTGCCTCAATAAGGAAAAATAAAGCAATAGAGATTCTCCCACAGTAGTTGTTACTGCTTTTGTATGCTACTCTGATGATTGATTACATTTCCCTCCATGGCAGGGGAGATTTATTTTGGTAGATCATGCCTGTTATTTGGGACGTACATGTACGGAAGAGAGTCAGCTTATGGAAGAATTTATAGACTGCCCTTTTCCTAAATACTGGGCCTTGATCAAAGATGATTTGCGTGCTAGGTCATGAAGCGAATGTATGGAGTGCTTGCTGGCGCAGGCACAGTGCTGCGTACTGTGGGTACAGTGGCGAGACAAACTCTGGTTTTGGAGTATGCAGTGTAGGCAGGAAACATTGTAAATATAGCAGCTCTTGTTTCTTTTTCCCCCTTTCCTTTAAGCAAGCATGATGCTAATGCACCTGAGTCTGAGGGCTGTGGCCAGGAATGACGTGTCGGAGGTCAGGAAGAGATCAGCAGCAGGCGCCTCTGTGGGGGCGGGCAGAACAGTCCAGAGCACGGAACACTGTCTGCAGAGGCCCCGAGATGGGACGGGACTCGTGATGTGAGAGGAACTGGCGGACCACTGTGGAAGGAGTTTAATGGAGGGAGAAAGCATGAATCGAGTGGCTCTAAATGAAACTAGAGAAATATACAGGATTTTCAGAGCAGTTAAGGATTCTGGACTTTATCTTAAGATGGTTGGGAGGCCTTTGAATAGATTTAAGCAAAGAAATGACATGATTCTAGACAGGAAAGCTGCAGGGTATTGCCTGAATTGTCTTACGTGCCTGAGCCTTTGTTGAAATATGGAAAGATGTGGAGAGTGAAATAGTGATTTTAGAAATTCTTTGGAATGTGAGTAAAGTTAGGCTTTTAGCATTTTTGGGGGGTTCTTTCATTTGGATAAACTTGGAAATACTTTCTTCTGCTTTTCTCAATAATATTTTGAATTTCTTCCCTCCCTCCCTTCGCCCTCCCTCCCTCCCTCCCCACTTCCCCCCTTCCTTCCTTCCTTCCTTCCTTCCTTCCTTCCTTCACAAAGGGAAGGAGAAAGAAAGGGAGAGAAACATCGATTGGTTGCCTCTCGTATGTGCCCCAACTGGAGACCGAACCTGCAACCCAGGCATGTGCCCTGACCAGGAATTGAACTGGTGACCTTTCACTTCATGGGATGACGCTCAACCAACTGAGCTACACCGGTCAGGGCAATATTCTGAATTTCTTGGGTGACTTAATGTGACGAGTGGTAGCTTAAAATGTGGCAAAACTCTCCATGATACATAAGGCTTTTATATTCTCATTTGTTTATAATACATGGAGCTTTAAAACTTTATATAGTAGCGTGTTTCATGTATTTGAGTGGAGCTCTTGTCAGTTTCTATTTGTGGGTTTAATTTTTTTTCCACTGTCATAGCTGTAAGATTGCATTTCAAGGAATGACATGTGTGTGTATGTGTGTGTGGCGTAAAATATGTCTTTGGAAGTTCAGATTTATAGTCATGTTGTGTGTGTATTCATATGCATGTGTGTGTATGTGGGCCATGCTATATGATTGTTTGTGATCCTCATTTTTAGATAAGGAAAGTTGGATCAGAAAAAGGACATGCTAAGCAGTAGGAGCTGCTAGCATGTGCCACAGATGATGACTGCACGTGGTGGAGATACCTAGTTTTCAGGATAAAACGAGATGCCTATTTTTTTAATTGTCACCCAAGGATACGTTTATCGATTTAGAGAGAGGAAGGGGTGTGTGGGGGGTTGTGGAGAGGAACTTCAGACAGTTGCCTCCCATGTATGACCTGACTAGGGATCAAACCATGACTTTTTGGAGTGTGGCACGATGCTCTGACCAACTGAGCTACGGGTCAGGGCTGAGATACCTGTCTTTAAGGAGAGATCTAAGTGTGGGATTTCTACGCCTGACTGAGAAGTGGAGCTCACGCTAACTTCAGATGTCCACATTAGACTGAGCAGGGGCTGGGAGGAGGGGTGGAGGGATTTCTAAAGCGGCCCACAGCTGGGATAAAGTCCTCCTTCCTTTGCACCGTGGAGGTCCTCAGCCACTCCGCTGTGGCCCGTCCCCGCAGCGAACGGAAAGCTTGCTGGGGACTAGCCCACCCTCTACATTGTGCCGGTGCCAGTTTTCTCCTGTAGGTAGAGGCCCACGAGGGCAGTACCTATGCTGGTGCAGAGGAAACTCAAGCTCGTTACCTCTAAGATGAACTTAGTTTTTACTCATAAGTGTAAACCAGCAACAAAATATTACTAGCTTTTTGGGAAAACTAATAGCAGAAAAATAAGTAAACAGCAACTGACTTTGTAGGAAACGAGTACCTAGGAGTATAGAGAAATTACGTGTTCAGAGTTAGGATAGTAATATACTTTTTAAATCCTCACCGAGGACATGCTCACTGGTTTTAGAGCGAGGGGAAGGGAGGGAGGGAGAGAGAGAAGGAGAGAAACATCCATTAGTTGCGTCTTGTACACTTCCTGATCGGGGACCAAACCTGTAACTCAGGCATGTGCCCTGACTGGGGATGGAACCCGTGATCTTCTGGTGTATGGGATGACCTTCCAACCACCTGAGCCACACCAGCCAGGGCTGTAATACACTTTTAAAACAAGAACAGATTGCTGGGAAAATAAACAGTCACATCATTTTTTAAATCACTTTTAATTTCTTGGAAACCCTTGAAAAAGAATGAACAGGGCTAAAAATCAAGCAGCTCACCTGATTTAGTCAGAGGGGTCTCCCAAAAGAGAGAGAAAATTGAGAAGCTGGGGGACACGGAGGACACATCAGAGCCTCTAACTTCAAACAGGTTTAGAAGCAGGAACAGATGGTTTGGGGGAAGAAAGTACCAATAAATAACAAGAAAATTTCTTTTAGCTGAAGAAAGGCAAGTCCGAGTCCTGAGCATGAATGCTCAAGAGTAGAATAGATGGAAAAAAAAAAAGACCTGCACTTAGACATCCTGGGTGAATTTCAGATTTTCTAAAGTTAAAGAGAAAATCCTAAGAATGGTCAAAGGAAGAAAGAGTTACCTACAATGGTAACAGATCTCAGACATTTTGTAAACAATACTGGATGCTAGATGAAAATGAGTATTTTCTTCAAAGTTTTGAAGGAAAGTTATTTTCAAACTATAATTTCATATGCAGGCAAATCGTGAATGGTGGAACAAATGGCAGGGGTTTTTGGTTCTGCGAAGATTAAGAAAATTGTACTTTGCGCCCCTATCTGATGGTGGAAAGTATAAGGAGAAAGACCCAGGAGGTCTAGGGAAGATTGCCTGCCGCCCAGGGGACCCAGGAGGGGCCAGGAGAGATGGAGGAGAAGCCGAGCTGGAGCTGCAGGCCTGGGGTGCCCTTCGCCCAGGGGTGAGGGGTGGTGCCAACAATGGCTCTTCTTCCCCGAGGGCCTTTTCCAGGACCCAGTTCCTCGTTCATGATACTCACTGCATCGAAACACTGAAAAGCCACTTTCTGTGGGGTGCCCTCTCATGGTCACTTTAAAACTGTCGTCATCACAATTGTAGAATGGAATGGAAATGCAGTAAAGCTTGGCAATGCGAAAATAGAATCATCAAATTCTAGAGATGAGGTGGCAGGAAGGGGAGTGTGTGTGTACTAACGGTCTGATCTTTTCACTGTGGGAGGTCGGCTACCATCAAGGTGTTATTTTGGTTGTCTCCTTAAAGTTATATACACTGCTTATGTAGTTGCCTCCCAGTTCTAAGACAAAACTACTAGAAAGTGAGTCTGGCAGTTTTAGACTTTTACGTATATTTTAATGTTCTTCTGTGTGCAGGTGTTATAATAAATTCATGAAAGTAGTTAGTTTTAGGCCTCCTGCCCCCCCACCCCAAAGGTGTCTTTTTTTTTTTTTTTTTGGTCAAAATTCTTAAATTTATGTGTATTTTCTACTAACTCTCAAGATTAGTGGGTCCAAGGCGCTTTCTGCCTCGGGAATATAAGGCACATGTGTCGTGTCCCTAGAAAGAAGAGTATTATAGGAAGGATTGTCCACATTTCATTTCTGTTGCTCTTCTATTCAGTAACTTCTAGTGCAGCCGAATAGCCTACTGGGCTTGGGTTCCTACCACAGCATACATGGGCAAGGTCAGGGGACTCTTAGTGGTTATCTAGTCTGTCCTTAGTGTCTCTCTCTTTGGGAGGGGGGGATCTACTTTCAGACATAAGATCATCTGCCTGTTTCTTCATAGAATTAAATTCTATAGCATCTTTCTTAACTGATCCCAGTCTTGCCGTGTAGAACTAGGAAGTTATTCTAGCTGGTTGTCACAGCTTGCATCGTGTCTGGAGTCTCATCGAAAACAACTGTCTAGAACCTGCATGACAACATCGCACGGTTGATGGGTTATTAGGTCGCTCTTCCCTCGTCCTTTCAGGTTCAGTCATTGCTTTCACACAGGCCCTCTTGTCACATTCTGTGGCTGTCTTTTGTACTGCCCTTAAATCTGATTTAAACCTTAGCAGTCAGGACTAAGGGAAAATTTGCTTCTATAAAAGGGAACTTTTAAACACATGCCTTTGAAGTGTAATGACTACTAAAGTAGTTTTTTTTAAATTTCCCTTATTAACTGCAGGTGGGAAGTCGGATGATGAGCCAGGTGGTGCTGTAGAGGTCACTCTGATCCTGGACACCATGGTATTTGGTCCGTGGAGTGTAAAGCTCTTCTTCATTTGACCAGCGATTAAGTAAAAACAAGTTGACAGTCCAGAGAATTTCCCCTTTCCAACGCTCACTTCTCACCTTTACTTTTAGACCATTGTCCTGGTTAGAGAAGACCCATGGAAGGATCCAGTAGTGAGTGAAGGGCATTCGGCATGTGGCCCTGGGACTGGTTAAGGTCTGAGAAGTAGCAGAGGGTTAATGCTTTAGTTACGTTGACCATATACTTTAACCAGCACGATTACTTTGTTAAGACCTAGGAAATATTTGACCTATTAAATTCAGATTAAGAACTACTATAAACCTCTGATCCCTGTGGAATAAATGTTATGAAGCAGTACTCTTCATGGTGAAATTTTGTAACTTTCATTGAACAAATACTTACTAAACATTTGTCTGCCAATCATTGGAGGTATATAATCCCTGAGTTACTTTCAAACTTTTAATATATTTTAAAACTTAATCCTAATGTTGAAAGTGACTTTCTTGATTGGTTCTAGGTATTATTTAAATGGATATATGAACTCTTTTACTAGATGTTTCTTAAAAGTGGTATTAAGCCATATTTTTATAAATTATTACATTTTGAATGCAACTCAAAGTTGAACTATTGAGTATCTACAGTGTTACGGGCTGTACATGAATATATATCATTGATACTAATTTTAAATTATGACATTTGTCATCATAAGTTGAATGTGCCAGAACTGTAAGAAAAGATGCAAATTAACCCAGTAGATTTTTCTAGCTATAATTTGAGGATTGAGAGACTTAGGGGTTATGAGTAATTTACCCTGTTTAAGTATTCCCTAAGTATGCCAGTTAGGAAGGAATATCATTTACTAGTTCCTTAGCTCTTTTCCTAATATGAATATTCTGGCAAATGCATCATAGTTAAATCCTCTTACTTTGTGTATACCTGGGAAAGAACACCATGAACATCTGTTTCAAAGTAATAGTAGGCCTTCCTAGATCCCATATGCTAATTTATCAGGTCATGGGGAGCTGGGGAGAAATTGCTACTCAGGTTTGCCCAGTGAAAATAGTGGATCAGATAAGCTGCCAGCCGTCTGTCACTGTTACAGGCGGCTTGCTCAGGCTGGAGCCGAGTCAGCAGTGCTGACTTAATGTAAACGTGCAGCCTCTCCAGAAGACTTACACCTCAGTCTGTGCAGAGTTTATGAGAGTGAACCAGCGAAATACTATCTCTGCCTGAGGTCCTTAAGCCCTTTGTTTAAGCTTAGCCCAAAACAACTGAGTGCATCTATGTCCAAGCATCTCTGTAGGCTCCAGGTATGTAAAGATGTGATAGGATCACCTAGGACGTTTATAGTAGAAAGGCTGGCTGTGAAAAGTAAGGTCTTCCTGCCCTGGTGGTTTGTGGGTTTAGGTCAGAATGCGGTGGTCTGGATTACACTTCCTGCCTACATAAAGAAGAATAAAAAGTCTTAAAAGAGCCGATGTCTCCCATCCCTTTACTGATCTCAGACCACTCTGTAACTAGTGTGAGGACAGGGCCGTGTAGTTGAACTCCTCTCATTGTTTGGCTGAGAACTGAGGGCTGCCTTCCTGCGGCATAAAGAGAGGATAACGCAGAAGGCGTGAAAGTTTGTTACTCTCTCCTTGCTTCCTTTTCCCTTGGACTTTTCAGGACCCTGGTAGAGTCAAAGATATGACCTTAGCTTATGGTTTTGAAGAAACCATAGTCCTTAAAAAATGGGGCATTTGGGACATTCGTTTCCTCTGAAATAGTCTTTGGGTAAATAAGTGAGAACAGTTGACCTCGTCTGATCGCATTGTGGAGAGTTCAAAGTTCGGTGCTTTGTCTCTGAGTTGGAAACATCTGAGGAAAGTCGAAGTCTGTGAGGTTGTCCAGAGAAGATACGTGCACCCTGTGTTCATCACGGCATCGCTCACAGTGCCAGGTGTGGAGCGGCCTGAGTGCTCTTCAGTAGATGACTGGGTAAAGAGGAGGTGGCGCACATGCACAGCGGAGTATCACCTGCCTGCAACTAAGGATGAAATCTTAGCCATTGGTGACCACAGGGATGGACGGACCTAGATTATGCTAAGTGAAGTCAGTCAGACAGACAGAGAAAGACAAATTCCGTATGAGCTCACTTATACATGGAATCTAAAGAACAAAATAAACAAATAAAACAGAAATAGAAGCATAGATACAGAGAACAGACTGACGGTTGCCAGAGGGAAGAGGGGTCAAGGGGTGGGTGAAAAAGGTGAAGGGATTAAGAAGTACAAGTTGGTAGTTCGAAAACAGTCATAGGATGTAAAGTGCAGCACAGGGAATGTAGTCAGTAACACTGCAATAACTGTGCGTGGTGCCAGGTGGGCACTCGAGTTATTGGAGAGATCAACTTCGTAAATGATTTAAATGTCTAACCACTGTGCTGTACACCCGAAACTAATACTGCAGGTCACCTGTAACTGGAAAAAAGAATATAATGGATAAAACATGTCTTTTTTTTTTTTTCGAGGACAGGTTAGACTACCTAAGAATTAGTAAAAATGAAAGTGGAAAATTTCTGCGCTCTGCTTTCTCCCATGTAGCTGCTAGAACACTTTCCCTCAGCATTTATGGAATGTTTTTGCTCCAATTTACAACGTTTCAGTAGTTGTTTAAAACTGCTTCATAGTTTGAGGAAGCACGCAGCCAAACGTAGCCTTACACTTACCACAGCCCTGCCCGGTGCCCTCTGACCAACCCCTTCTTTCTGCTGAGAACACCGACCTCGAAGATGTCACCTTGTCATGCTCAGCTCTCAGCACTGGCATGTGACAGGATGGAGATTGGCCGTGCCATCTAGATTCGTAGTCCACTGTCCTGTTAGCCTGTCCCTGGGCTTTATGACAGTGTGTGTGACACTCGCACTGAAGACTATGCCGTCAGCCATCACCGGTGTCTCAACAGCTGACGTGCCCGTGCAGTAGAATGCTACTCCTGGGCGTGTTTCAGAGTGCGTGGCATAAAACCGGCCCGTGTCCCAGCCCAGGGGTCGGCGGACTGCGGTCATCTCTGGCTCTCTGCCTGTTCCCGTGTGGCCCTGTTCATGTGTTTAAATAGTTGGACATCAAATCAAAAGAATGATATTTCATGTCCCAGAATTTACATGAAATTCAACTCTTACCATATATAAATAAAGTCTTATTGTGACATGGCCATGTTCATTCACTTGTGCGTTGTCTGTGGTTGCTTTAATGCTCTGCTGACAGAGTGGAGTGGCTGCTGGACAGAGACCCCCATAGCCCACGGAGACCCCATGGCCGCAGAGCCTGGGATGCGTCCCGGCTGCCCCGTTCCCGAGAACACGGGCCGACTCTTGCTTGAGCTGTTGCTGTGGTCTTTGACTTCCACTGGCATTGAATACAGCCCTCTCACCCTTCCAGACCCCTCCCTAACTTTTTTTTTAAACCAAGATCTTATCCTAGATTTCTGAAATTCCCTAGTGGGAAATAACCTTCAGTCACTTCGGGTTTTTAAAAATCATTTATGACAACAATTGATCACTTCGACATCTCTGTAAACAGTGTGGCCACCACGCTTCAACTCTCTGAACCTGAAGCCTTAAGACATAAATGTCCTTTACTGAATTATGTAAAACAGACACTTGCTGACACCTTCAATTGTCTTTCGGGCTCAGCACTGTTACAGAGACGTGTTGTCCAGCCTTCCCTAAGCAGTGACGTGTTCCTGTGCTCTGGGGGCCGGCCAGGCAGTCCCACTTCCCAGGTTCTTCATCCAGCCCCTGCTTTCGCAGCACATGTGCTGCCTGCTGATGTCCAGATGAGAGGCCCTGGAACCACCTTCATCTGCATTCTCCCTGTCCTCACTCTCTTGATTCAGAGAAGGCACGCTCCGGTCCCTTCTGTCTTACCTCTTCCCTCTGTCCCATTTTCTCTGAGCTCCAGGATTTTACTTCCTCTTTTCTGTGGACTCTTCTTTCCTCTGCATTCTAGAAACATGCAGGTCTCCTTGATCCTTAAAACGGCCCTCCCTTCAGTTTCATACTCAATCTGCAGCCCTATTTCTTCTTACTTTTTAGGGCCAAATCTCTAAAAGAGTCATTTTTTCCTTGTCTTGTATCTGCTTGACCTATTAACACTGGTTTCTGTTTAGCTCCTCTGTTGCACCTGCTCAATGACCCCATTGTCTGTAGTCCCGGGGTGTCCAACCAGCGGGCTGCCTGTGGCCCGGATGGCTGTGAATGCGGCCCAACACAAAATCGTAAATTTACTTAAACTATTATGAGATTTTTTTGTGATCATGTGTCACGATGTATTTATTGTGTGGCCCAAGACAACTCTTCTTCCAGTGTGGTGCAGAGACGCCAAAAGGTTGGACACGCCTGCCAGTAGTCTTTTTTAAGTCCTCATTTTATAGAATCTCTCTGCAGTAATTCCCCCTATTAACTACGACTCTCATAGCAAAACTCTTCAGTGCCTTTTTTCTTTTCAGGGTCCACACATCCATAAGCCTCCCAAATTCTCTCTCAGTGGCCTGCTTCAGTCTCCCTTTCCCCACACCGACGTGTCTCTTCCTCAGGCCCCTCTCTTTCCCTTTATTTATACTGTTGTTGGGTGACTTCATTGATGCCCGTGACTTCGTTCGTCACCTATTTGTTTTTTTTTTTTTTTAAAGATTTTATTTATTTTCAGAGAGAGGAGAAAGGAGGGAGAAAGAGCAATGTATGATTGCCTCTCACATGGCCCTCACTGGGGACCTGGCCCGCAACCCAGGCATGTGCCCTGACCGGGAATCGAACTGCGACCCTCTGGTTCCCAGCCCGCGCTCAATCCACTGAGCTACACCAGCCGGGCCGCCACCTATTTGTTGATGCGTCCTGATCTCTTTCTCCCTGATCCTCTTCTCTGAGCTCTTCACTCCTTACAGACACCAGCACCTAGGCATGTTTTACAGCTTTCTTGAATTCAGCTCATTTTCTTCGTTATTCAAGCATGTTTATTTCCTGTTCCCTGTCTCAGTGGATGGCATCAGTGTCTTAGCACGGTGTTAGCTTTAGATTGTCGTCTTCTCCACGTCTTGTATTCATTGGGTCACCAGATGTGTCCACTTGAGCTCAGATGTAGCTCAACATGCTCGCACCGGATGTTCTGCTAGT